>JAGFNQ010004385.1:457849-495349 GCA_024364735.1 Boesenbergia rotunda | reverse complement strand
AGGGGGTTCTTGGACATGAAAATTCGTGTATATATCTGTTTATCTTACAAAACTCCTCGAATCGTTGATTTTCAAACTCTCCCCCGTGATCACTCCTATGTTTTTTAATTTTGGTATCGTTTTGATTTTCAATTAACTTACAAAAATTAATAAATAGGTTTAGGGTTTCATCTTTAATTTTTAGGAACCTAACCCAAGTAAACCTAGAGTAATCATCAACAATTACTAAGAAGTACGAGTTTCCGTTTAGTGACTTGGCTCCATGTGAATCAAATAGGTCAAGGTGCAGGAGCTCAAGTGTTATTTGAGTTAGGTCTGATTGAATTTGTTTGTGATTAGACCTAGTTTGTTTGTCTTGGCTACATGATTCACATATTATGTTTTCATGGTTCTTGATTTTAGGTATTCCTTTAATTAGTCCAAGTTGAGTGATTTTTAAAATTAATCTTAGATTAGTGTGACCTAATCTCCTATGCCAGAGATTTGATTCTTCTAAATGAGTTAACATGCATTTAGGTACAAAGGGTAGGTTTATATTGTAAACATTATTTTTCCTAGTGCCCTTAAGCATGATTTCTGAGTCTTGCAAGTTTCTAATCAGGCAGTTAGAGTTGGTAAAGGTAACTATATAACCAGTATCACATAATTGACTTATGCTAAGCAAGTTGAATTTAAAATCTTCAACCAAAAGCACCTTTTTAATAACAAAGTCAAATTTGAGTTTAATGTTACCTGACTCAATCACTTTGAGTGTAGCATTGTTGCCAAATGCTACTGAGCCTAGGTTCTTGATCTTGAGTTTGGTGAATTTCAATTTATCCCCAGTCATGTGTCTGGAGCACCCGCTATCCAACATCCATTGGTCCAAATCTTTATGTTCCTACACATAAAGAGTTTGTTGATTTGGATCCAATTAGAATTAAGGATAGCCTAAATTGATTTTCACAACCTAGTCTGTCTCACTCAATCTAGAGTTATCAATCACGTTAACCTTATGGGTTTTTGTGAGACAGGTTTTAGTAGAAAGATTTATTTTGAAAAGACCATGATTAATTTTAAAAAGTTAAATTAATTTTAAACACAATTTAAATTTATTTTGAAAAATAATATTTGAATCTAAGATTAACTGAAAATTTATGTTAGATTCGAATTTGACAAAGAGTAAATTGAATTTGAATTTCAAAAATTGGCTTCTAGGTCTTGGCGAGGCACAAGGCCTTCTTTGGCCGTAGCCTTTTTGGATCATCAACCCTTTCCTTGGCAAAGCCTTTTAATGAAATTTCATTTTCAAAATTACTTTTTGATAAATTCTGGTCTAACTAGTTTGGGTCTTGGATCGGTAGCTTCGGCTAGTTCCACCAATCTAAAGAGACCAAGTAGTATATACTTGACCATATTAGTAAAGGCTTTCCTAACGTACTATCATCTCACCTCCACCCTGTTGGAACTTGGATGGCTAGAGAGGGGGAGGGTGAATATAGCCAGACACTTGAAGTTTAGCACTTATCGAGATTTCTACAACTCAAAGGTCAGTAGCACAGTGGAAGCACAAGAAAACAGAGTATGCAGAAAACTAAAACTAAGTTAAACACATGAACAAAAACGCTAACAAGAAGATTTACAAGGTTCGGGGATAACTTGCCCCTACTCCTTGGCGTGCCCGTAAGGTGGGCGATCCCTTGATCGTCGGCAGATCAAGCCCCGGTGAACACCGGATAAAATGCAACCTCCTTCTAGATGGAGTAACCTCTCCACAGCGTTTCAACAAAGATAGAGTTTTAAAGCACAATGAAACATAAGAAAGATCTTACTTAGCACTTAGGACAGGCAAGAACACAAGCAGAACTTCTCCCGAGCTCCACCCAGCGACGATCTCACGCAAGAACAACCTTCTTCGTGTCTTCTCGCTGATGGACTCTTCAAGCCTCTTGTTTCTTCCTTCAAGTGCTCAAGTAAGGGATGGTTGCTTCAAAGATTACAGTTGCTTGCTCAAGATGATGGAACAACAGATCGCACAAGCAAAGTGTGGAGAAAACAATCGCGCAGCAAGAACTCAAGCCAGAAGTCACTTCATCGAACTCCTCTCTGCTCTTCTTCGCTACGCTCCTTTTGTTTCTCCACTGAACGCCAGGTGACAACATCTCACTACAGCCTCCAGCTGCTCACCTGCCAATGCCAGCTACCACTGAGCTCTCCCTGGACTCCCTGAGCTTCCCTCAGCCAAGCTCCAGTCAGCAGCTCCAGCCGTTGCAACCTGAGATGGCAAATGAACAAACCTGCTCCAAGGAAAGGCCTCCATTGACTCTCCTTGAGTGTTTGAATCCTTCCCTGTCACCTGCAGCTCAATCAGAGTATTAGCCCAGCATATCTAGCAGAAAATCGAGTATCAGAGGTTAAGCACAGAGAATCAGATACGTTCAAACGCGATCAGAGCGTCTAACAGTGCATTTTGAATTAAAGTGATCGGTCATCGGACCGATCCAGAGCCTGTGGGTCGGTCACCAAAACGATCCACCGCTTTGCTGGGATTCCCAGCTTTCATGATGACACAGGCCTGATCGGTCACCAGACCGATCAGAGTGAATCCTGATCGGTCACCAGACCAATCAGTATAGCCACTGACCGATCAGGCTCAAGCCTGATCGGTCCACTCTTGAGTGAACAGTAATCGCAGAAATCAGATCCTATGTCGTGGATCGGTCACCAGACCGTTCAGTAGCTGATCAGTGGGGGAACTCAACTCTCTGTATGCTCCCTGATTGATCACGAGACCGATCAGGAGCAAAGCAGTGAGGAAGCTGCCTGCTCCCTGATCGGTCACCGGACCGATCAGGAGCCAAGCAACGAGGCAACTGCCTGCTCCCTGATCGGTCACCAGACCGATCAGGAGTCACACAGTAGGTTCTCAACCTCACTGTGTGCTTCCTGATTGGTCACCAGACCGATCAGTCATCGCTGGATCGGTCAACGGACCGATCCACGAAGGAGCAGCGTGCCAACTTCCCTGATCGGTCACCAGACCGATCCAGGGACTCCAACCTAGCCCTCCAAGCTAGGGTTTCATCCAACCTAGCCCTCCAAGCTAGGGTTTCATCCAATCTAGCCCTCCAAGCTAGGACCTGACCCTCCAAGCTAGGATTTTTCTCCTAACCCTCCAGTTGGGACTTTTCACCTAACCCTCCAAGTTAGGACTTTTCACCTAGCCCTCCAAGCTTGGACTTTTCACCCAACCTTCCGAATTAGGACTTTTCACCACCTAGCCCTCCAAGCTAGGATTTTTCACACCTAACCCTCCAGTTGGGACTTTTCACCTAACCCTCCAAGTTAGGACTTTTCACCTAGCCCTCCAAGCTAGGACTTTTCACCCAACCTTCCGAATTAGGACTTTTCACCACCTAGCCCTCCAAGCTAGGATTTTTCACACCTAACCCTCCAGGTTAGGATTTTCCAACACCTAGCCCTCCAAGCTAGGATTTTATCAAACCTAGTTCCACTAGGTATGCCTAGTCCGCGACCAGGACTTAAACTCAATCATAATCATAATCATCAACCTAAACTAAAATCAATGTCAACACCAAAATAACAATCAGGGTTAGACTGCATCAACACACCCAATACTATGTTGTTCAAATTTCAGTTAATCGGGTTAGTCCTTAATCTAATCAGTTCTAAGTCTAAGCATGGTAAATTGCATAAAATAAATAGACAAGCAATCATGCAATTTTAAAACAAGAAAAGAAATTTATTTAACTATGAAAATTATTTTTAAGTTGGCTCCCCCTGGACTAAAGCCACGGTAATGATTAGGCAAGATATGAATCTTGTCCTTGGGGATCTAATACTGATTTGGTCCAGCTTGGTTGCTCAGGCATAGTTTGGGTACCCATGCCTGAACTTTGGGTCTAGACTGATTCAGTACAGCATAGTAAGACCTTTGTCTAGCCTTGGTTTGATAACCAAACCCGGATCGATTTAGAATGAACTTCTGTTTTCCAAGGATCATATCAAGACCCTTGGAACCCGAAGTGAATCGTTCCAAAGCTGTTGTAAGGTCCTTGACTTGAGTTTTCAAGGAGGAGTTCTCTTTTTCAAGTTTTTCAACTTGAGTAGAGGTTCCTTCTTGAACCTTTTCAGTTAAGGATCTAGAGTCAGCTCCCTCTTTCAGGAGTTTTACTTCCTGTCGGAGGGACTCGACTCGGATTTTGGCTTTCGCCAAGTCGCGAGATAGATAGGCAATTAATTCTGATAATTGAACACTAGAAAACCCACTTACAGTGATTTTGCCGTCCTATGAAAATATGAGCTTTCCGTCGTCCGGCTCCGATTCTGATTCGGTCTCGATTTCTTCCGAAGCAGTCAAGGCGAGTAGGTTTGACTGTGGGGCCTCTTCTTCTTCTTCAGAGGAAGACTTGTCCCACGTTGCTTGAAGGACCTTCTTCCTTCTTGTCTTCTTCGTCTCCTTCAGATTGGGGCATTTCATCTTGTAGTGACCCTTCTTTTTGCATTCGTAGCAGGTCACATTTGGTTTGGTCTTTTCATTTGAAGGTTCAGCTAGCTCTTCCTTTCTTCGGATGGCTTTTCATCTGTTGGTCTGGTTTTTCAGTTCCTTGTAGTAGTCTCGGGTTAGCCGAACCAGCTTGGGTCGATTTCCTTCGCTGTCTCCTGAGCCTGAGTCAGACTCGGGTGCAGGTTGAGGCTTCTTCTTGGTCATCTTTCCAATTTTACCTGCAACAAAAGCAATGCCTTTCTCGGCCAGGGTGCAGTTAGTCTGCTCATGTAATTCAAGTTCAGAAAATAACTCGTCTAATTTGATTCTAGAGAGATCCCTTGAAACTTTGTATGTATCTACCATAGATACCCACAAAGTGTTTCTTGGGAAAGCGTTAAGGGTATACCTGATCAGGTCACGATTTTCTACCTTGTGACCAATTGAATGTAGACCGTTCATCAGCTCTTGGATTCAAGCGTGGAGCTGGGATGCAGATTCGCTGTCGTTCATCTTAATTGTGTACAGCTTGTTTAGCAGTAGGTCCCTCTTGCTGATTCGGGTGTCAGAGGTTCCTTCGTGCAACTCAATTAACTTACCCCAGAGTTCCTTTGCACTGTTGAATGGTCCTACCCGGTTCAGCTCTTCTTTGGTTAGGCCACATTGGAGTGTTTGAGTCGCTTTAGCATCGGCCTCGATCTTTCTTTTCAGTGCGCTATCCCATTCGGTGTAAGATTGTGGCACTCCTTTAGCGTTTTTCGGGATTTCCAGTCCAGATTGGATAATTATCCATATGTCCACCTGAGTTTTCTGGTGGACTTCCATCCGACTCTTCCAGTAGGAGAAGTCCTCCCCACTGAAGAGTGGTGGTCTGGCTGTACTGAACCCTTCTTGTATGGCCATTTAGAGATTCCTGAAATAAAATTAACAAAAAAACTGTCCCAAGATTTAGTCTTGGATTAATAGTGTGGGAAGAAGATATAAAAAGAATTATCGAGTGGTGTTGCACCAACCTCAATTAACGATAGAAAATCGATCGAAAAAGAAATTAAAAATTTCGAAGAAAAATCCAAAAAATTTCCAAATTGGTGGTTGCACCAAATTTGAGCTTCCCCGCTCTGATACCACTTGTTGGATCGAGTAAATACGATAGAGGGAGGTGAATATCGTGAAAACGTTTCGGATTAAAAAGAGAAAGTACACAGCGGAATTTAAACAAAACACACACACAGAACTCAAGTAGTTTTACTTGGTTCGGAGTCGCATTCGGCTCCTACTCCAAGGCCCACGGTTCTTGACCGTTTACTGCGGGCAATTCTATAGTAACACAAAAGTTTATAGAAATTGTTACAATATTAGTGCAGTAAGTAAACAAGTATACTCTTCGTTACCGACGCCTGGTGTGGATCGTTCTTCGGAGCAGAGGGTCGTCGTCGGCGCTAGAATGTCGAGAACGGAGTTTGCCGGAGCAGAGCGCTTGAACGAAGAGCTTGGAAGCGTTGAAAAAAGTGATGTCGAAGCCTTAGGGGTCGAGCCCCTTTTATACTGCTCCTGGGGGCGCTTGGGACATCAGGGGCGCCTGACACGTGCCTTCGGATCTGAAAACCTTTATCCGCAGCTTGGTCAGCGCTTATCACCTTCGAATCGGCTCTGGAGTTGACAGGGGCGCCCGGGACGTTGGGGGCGCCCTGGTTGACTTGGTCCGCTGGCTTCGTGGCTGAGTTTGCTTCGATAACAGTTTGGCTTTGACCCAGAGCGTCGGGACCATCAGGGCGCCTGGCCCAGTAAGCTTTCGAAGCGATTCTTGCTTAACTGCTTGTTTGGCTTTGACCTTGGGCGCTTGGGACCTCCCAGGCGCCTAGCCCAGCTGCTGCCGCTCTCCTTTGGGGCGTTCTGAGCTGCAGAAACACATTCCTTTGGTCCCTGCATCCAAGGTTAGTTCCCCAACAAACAAGGCAAGAATGTTAGTTAGTTTTTACAGCCGTAGCTGTCTTGGTTCTGACTTCGGGTCTCCCAAATGGAACCCTAGGTCGAACCGACGTCTACTGTTCCCTCGACGGGGAATGCGTCCTCACCTACACCTCTCAAGAGAGTTTATCTTTTGCCAACCGGCTCCTCCGGTTAGACTTTTGCCCAGCAGTCCTTCGCCAGGTGCCTAGCAGCCCTTCGCCAGGTCTTCGGTACCAAGCAGTCCTTCGCCAGGTGCCTAGCAGCCCTTTGCTAGGTCTTAGACTCCTAGCTGCCCTTTGCCAGGTGCCCTGCAGCTCTTCGCCAGGTCTTAGGGTTTCGATGCCTAGCAGTCCTTCGCTAGGTGCCCAGCAGCCCTTCGCCAGGACTTCTTTCTGCACACTCAGTGAACACATTAGACCAAAATAACATCTTAACTTTTGAACCCTTTGCCATTATCAAAACTCAGGTTTGACTTAGGTGCTGCCTGCACCAACAGATACATCAAGAGGGAGCCAAAACTATGACTTTAGGTTAAGCTTCAATTGAACCATTTAGATAGTTTTAATTTTTGTGTCAATCATGGGATTGGTGATAGATATATTTTTGAATGTATGTTTTCCAAGTAGACACGGGTACCATAAACCTCTCCATAAAATTTAAAAATTTTTGGAGATTTGTAAAATTTCTGGTGCATTTCTGAATTTGGGTTAGAAATGTTGAAATATGCTTATATCAAAGTATCAGTCGACTAGTGTAGAGGGAAGTCGACTGATAATTCTGTGGGGTTGGTTTTTTGACTAGCGACTGGTAACTATCCCAGACGACTGATATAGGCTGAAATTATTTTCAACAAAGTCAGAAATTGTCCAAATGAGTGTAAACTTGTGTATAATCTTATGGGGGTTAATAAACAACGTTTATAGTCATTAAAGGTTAAAGGATCAAATAATTGAGATATTGTTGAAGCCATTTTGATGTATGGCAAAGGGGGAGAAGTGTTAGGTTTATGCGGGAAATCAAACACGTCTTTGTATGAAATCTTAGGTCAAGGTGGAGCTTAGGTAAAGGGGGAGCATTGTTGCTCATTTATTGGCAAAGGGGGTGTTGGGATCTGGGATGGCTAGAGAGGGGGGGTGTGAATAGACACCCACGAAAAACTCTGGCTTCTTTCCTTTCTGCACTGAGGTTAGCAGCGGAAAAACAAAACACAACAAAAAGAAAATATAACAGACACTAACATAGGAGATTTACAAGGTTCGGGGATAACTTGCCCCTACTCCTTGGCGTGTCCGTGAGGTGGGTGATCCCTTGATCTTCGGCAGATCAGACCCCGGAATGAAACTGGCTAAGAATTTCTCCTTCTCGGTGGAGTAGCCTCTCCACAGACAGTCTCAGAAGTATATCAAAATAAGCACAAGAGACTTGAGAAGAAGCTTACAGATGCAACCTTAAGCACAAGCACAGAAAGATCAAGCACAAAGAAGCTAAATACAGAGCACTACTCAACAGCAAAAACCCACAGCAAAAACCTTTGCTTTGTTCTCTGTTAGTTTCTTGTCTCCTCTGCTTCGCTAGCTTCTTCTTAAGCCTTCCTTCTGCACATCTATAGGCTTCGTCACCCACTGACCTACTGACCCCTTCTGAGCTCACTGAAGTCATCTCTTCAGCTGAAGCCTCAGGCTAGACGTCAGATGCCAAACGCCGTTGAAACCTACAAACATATACCAAACAAATAGCCGCAGCGAAAGTCACCATTGACCCTCCTTCTTGCTCCTTCATCTGAATATCATAGCTTTGTATCGTCTCTATATCATCTGCACACTCACTGACTTATTAGCGAAGCAAATCAGAACTAAATTAGAAGAAAATCAGAGATCTGACAATAATTTGAATTAAAGTTCTGAGGCATTGATCGGTCACCCTGACCGATCAGACACCCTCCTGACCAATCAGACTCGATTCAGATCGATCCAGTGAAGTTCTGATCGGTCTCACTGACTGATTAGAGACAAGGGATTGGCCACTAGACCGATCCCTTATCTTACTGGAAATTCTGGTCAAGCCACCTGATCGGTCAAGGTGACCGATCAGGCAACCTCCTGATCAATCAGACTCTATTCTGATCGATCCAGTGAAGTCCTGATGGGTCTCATAGACTGATCAAAGGCCAGGGATCGGTCACCAGACCGATCACTAAAACCCACTGGAATTTGGATTAGATCATCTGATCGGTCTCCCTGACCGATCAGGGAACTCACTGATCGGTCAAAGTGACCGATCAGGTGGGTGGCTGACCGATCAGGGTCCACCCTGATCGGTCCAGCCTGGTTCTGATCGGTCGCACTGACCGATCAGATAACTCTCTGTGCCCTCATAGAATGTTTTCTGATCGGTCACCAGATCGTTTAGAAAGCCTTCTGTTTCCTCAAAAGCTTTCTGGATCGGTCAACAGACCGATCATACATCCTGGATCGGTCCTGTGACCGATCTAGAATCAAGGGAGTTCATGCCAACTCCCTGATCAGACTTCAGACCGATCCAGCCACTCATTTCAACCCTGAGTCCAGAGAACAGGCTCCCTTGCCTTCTCTGACTCAGTCTGGTCCTGGAGAACGAGCTACCTAGCCCTCTCCGACTTCACCTAGTCCAGAGAACGAGCTAACGAGCCCTCTCTGACCTAACTCGGTCCATCCGGTTGGACTTTTTCCCAGCTTCACTCACCTGGACTTCATGCCCAGCTTCACTCACCAGGACTTCATGCCCAGCTTCACTCACCAGGAATTTTGCCCAGCTTCACTCACCATGACATCGGTGCCCAGCTTCACTCACCAGGACGTTTGCCCAGTTTCACTCACCAGGACTTCGGTGCCCAACTTCACTCACCAAGACTTTTGCCCAGCTCACTCACCAGGACTTCGTGCCCAGTCCCCGACCAGGACTTCATGCCTAACTTCACTCATCAGGACTTTTGCCCAGCTTCACTCACCAGGACTTATTCTGAACTTAACTATCTGATCTCACTCAACCAAACTTAAATCGGTGTCAATACCAAAATAACAATCAAGTCAGACTGCATCAACAGGGAGAACCTTGGAGTGGTTCTTAAAAAGCCTTTGTAAGGCCAATATAGGCAGAGCCTTGGCCTTACATGATTGCATGTTTAGGTGTGGGGGATGCCTTGTGATAGGATTCATGCATGTTTGCATTGCATGATTGCATATGCATTGGCAGTATAAGTCCAAGGTGAAGCCTTGACAATGTAAGTCCAAATGTTTATTTAGCATTGTATTTGCTATTTGTTTTCCCTAACTTAAACGGATTGTAAAACATCAAAAAGGGGGAGATTGTTGGAGCAATCTATGATCTGGAGTGATAATGTGTTTTGATGTTTGGGCAAAGGGTTTAAGTTAGGTTCACCCTTGTATTTGTTATGTGTATGTGAGTGTGTAGATTTGCAGGATACACATTAGCTTAGCTGGATGGCTTTGGGTCCGGCGAAGGATGGCATAAGGAGACAAGCCATGGACTTGTATGTGTCTGAGGGACCGTAGACAAAGCAGGAACGATAAGACGAGGGAAGCGCACTTTGAGGCATACGCGAAGGATGGTATGAGGATGAGCCACGGGCTCGTATGTATCCGAGGGATGAGAGCCAAAATCGAAGAAGGCTTGAAGGCAACAGGTTGAGGCTGCAAGGTGATGAGTCTGCTGAGTCGCGAGGGTCCATGTGCTGAGAGAATTGTACTCGGGAAGGAAAATCCTATGTTTATGGTTTGGGTAATCGACTGCAGTCAACTGTGGCTTGTAGCAGTTGACTGGTGTAGGACACAGAAAGATCAGTCGACTGATCTTCTATGTAGTTGACTCGTGTTGACTGGAATTCAAACGTTGGGCTATAACGTTCAGATTCGATTGGAACCAGCCGACTGGTCTTTGTTAGATCGATGTCGGTTGCTAGAGGGGAGTGAATAGCACTTCTCGAATCTTCTTCTTCCTACGTTGTTAGTTGCGCAAGAGGAAATACAAAAAAATAAAACTAACAACAAGAAAGCAAGGCTAACAATACCGAATTACTTGGTATCCACCCCTAAGGGTGACTAATCCAAGAATCCTTCGGTGGATCACTCTCCGGATAACCTCCGGCTATCCTTAATCGCTCCTTGTGGGTGGAGAAACGTCGCCACAGCACCTCGATAATACCTGAGCACCAAAGGCTACTAATCTACTCTATCCAAGAAGATTTTGTCAAGATCCCCAGCCCAAACCGAGTTCTCTTTAAATAAAACTCAGGCTGGAAAACCCGCTGGCAGTCGACTGCTCCCAGGGCAGTCGACAACCCCCACTCAGATTCGACCGTTGAAAGCCCCAACGTTCGAATTCTGCTACACACCAGTCGACTGCTCCTAGAGCAGTCGACTGGTCCAGGGCCAAATACACACTGTGAGTTTCTGTGTTCGCTGGCAGTCGACTGTTATATTCCCAGTCGACAACCCAGCTTACAAACACACTCCTACTCACTCTCATGACCCTCCTCCACACGCGCCTTCAGGTACACTCTCTTAGCTTGCCCCTTGAAGTCCTCTTCCACCGGCTATCGTCCCTCAGATGCACACGCAAGTCCTCAACTTGCCTCCATGCCACCCTTCGCGTATGCCCTTCGAAGTCCACTTCCCGGCTTGCCCTTGGAGTCCTCCTCCCTCGGCTCTTGTCCCTTCATGACTTGCTGACTCTTCACCAGCAGCCTTGACTATTGCCTTCGCAACCTCTTCATCTTCGGCCCTCGTCCCTCGAATGCACAAAAGCCTCCAGCTTGTCTCCATATCATCCTTCACGTACACCTCGAAGTCCGCGCCCCTCGGCTCATCATCCCTGCTATACCAAGGTCCCTCGGGTGCACACAAACCTCCAGCTTGTCTCCATGCAACCCTTCACCGTACCGAAGCCATCTAGCCAAGTCAATATGTGTATACTTGCAATCCTGCACACTCAATTACATATATTAGATCACAAGGGAAAACCTAACTTAAACCCTTTGCCCAAACATCAAAACTCATGGTCACTCCGAACCACAGATTGCCTCAACAGTCTTTACACCAGTCAACTGGTAACGACTAGTTCAACCACGAGCTCTATTTAAAGGAGCTTGGTTTGGCTTGCTAGGGTTGACGAAATTTGCTTTGGTTAAAGTCCAATTAGTAGTCTTTGTGCTCAGGAGTCTTGTGCGAGTTGTGGTGAGGTTTCTCCACCCATAAGGAGCTACGTGAGCTAGCCGGAGGTCTTCCGGGGACTCATCCACCGACGGATCGGGATTGTCCACCTTACAGGCTTCCTTGGAGTAGGAGCATTATCTCTTAACCACGTAAATTGGTTTGTCTTCTTTTGTGTTAGTTTTAGTTTATATTATTCCACTTGCGTAAACTAACCGTGTAAGAAGAAACGATTGAATTTGGGGGCAACGAGCTATTCACCCCCCTTTAGTCGGGCGTATGGATCCCTAACAATTACTACCTTCTTACTTCTTCAGACCTGACGTTCGTCGATAATTCTTGATGTTGGGGTTGCAAAGTTGTAAACATAGTCCCACATCAAACACATGGGAAATGATCATAGGCTTATAAGGAATAATGATATCTCCATTGGTATGAGACCTTTTGGGAGAGCCCAAGAGCAAAACCATGAAGGCTTAGGTCCAAAGTGGACAATATCATATCATTAGGGAGATATATAAATTCCTTTTGGTCCTAACAATTGGTATCAAAGTCAGGTCGCTCTTCATGATCCAGATCTAACCATGTGGGTTATGCCTTAAATAAAGAATGTGTGGGCTCCCGTGTCTTGATCAAGAGGACCAAACACCAGGCAGACAAGTCCTAGTTGCGGCTAGGCAGTGATGTCCTAATAGGTCGGGTGTGTTGGTGCAAGTTGCATCAATGATGTTCTTCTTTAAGTGTTTTAATGTTTGACAATACACTTAAGTCAGTGATCTATTGAACAGACAAAGGGGAGCAAAGGAGAAGTAACCTAAGCTGAAGAAAAGTCCTAGTTAATCTAGACATCGAAACCCTAAGTCCCAGCGAAGGGCTGCTGGGCACCTAGCGAAGTGCTGCTAGGTATCGAAACCCCAAGACCTAGCGAATGGCTGCTAGGCACCTAGCGAAGGGCTGCTAGGTATCGTAACCCTAAGACCTAGCGAAGGGCTACTAGGCACCTTGTGAAGGACTACTAGGCATAGAAGACCTAGCGAAGGGCTGCTAGGCACCTAGCGAAGGGTTGCTAGGCATAGAAGACCTAGCGAAGGATTGCTAGGCACCAGGCGAAGGACCGCTTGGTAACAAAGACCTAGCGAAGGGCTGCTAGGCACCTGGCGAAGGACTGCTAGGGAATGAAGACTTGGTCCGAGGGACTAAGCAACTTAGCTGAGCGATGACTAAGGACAGGAGTAGCGACGGGTCAGGGTTTGGGCGTCTCGAGGTCCGGAGGTATCGGAAGCTAAGCAAAAGTCCACCCGAAGAACTGGGTGGCAACCGTCTCCTGAAAGGAGTAGGTGAAGGGCGAGTTCTCGGGGATAGGAACTCGTGCCGGTTCGACCTAGGGTTTCGTGCAAATCCGAAGTCCGAACCAAGTCCTTAAGACCAAAATTATATGTATATGTGCTATGTGGTTTTGCATCTTGCAGGTACCAAAAGGGGAAGAAAGAATAGGCTGCTGGAGGCCCTAGGCAGGGCGCCCCCATGCAGCCAGGGCGCCCCCAGCAAGGGGGGAGCCCCCAGGCAGTACTAAAGTAGCAGTTTTCGTGATGCAGTCAAAATAGGTGTCGTCCGGGGCGCCCGGAGCGTCCGGGGCACCCGGATTCGAAGCTGTTTTGCTGTCTCGAAGTCAGAACACAGGATAAGCCCTCACAGGGGCGCCCGGAACGTCCGGGGCGCCCTGGTCAATGATCTTATCACCTGTGGCGAGGTAGGCGCAAGGATAAGGTTTGACCGAGTCTTCCGGGGCGCCCCCAGCGTCCAGGGCGCCCCAGGAGGCCTATATAAGGGGCTTCGACCCCTCTGTTTCGGACACGACTTTCAAGAACCATTCCGAGCATTCTAACCGACGGCAACACACTAGAAATGAGGCTCTACGACCGGGAGGCTCCAGGAGGAAGTGCGCGGCACTTCGGAGGTCCAGATTGGCCGAGCTTCATCCTTGTCTTGTTGGTTTGCATTTTGTTAATTACCGTACTTAATTTTTCTATATTATTGCTTGTAATCTTTCACTGTAAGTCGGGTTTCTCCGCCTCCGGAAAGTCCGGGAAGGAGACAAATAGTGGACGGGCGTTCCCGTGCATAGGCCTTGGATGTACTGACCCTGGGGGGTCGGGAACCAAGTAAAAATCCCGCGTGTCCTTTGTTGTGTTTTTATTCGTTCTATTTATTTTCCACTGCGCTAACACTCTAAGTCTAGAACGAAAGTTACGAAGTTTCTGCGAAGTTTTCACGGTCGATATTCACCCCCCCCTCTATCGACGGCACCGGTCCTACAATTGGTATCAGAGCTGAGCCGCTCTTCACCGGACTAACCGCCGACGGAGCAAAGATGTCAGGAGTTGAGGGGGAGCCCAGGGGTGAATCAGGTACTTTTAATTTTAAAATGTCCATTGTTAAATTCCATATTATCTGTTTCACGTGCAGGGAGAGAGGACACTATAAAAATCAATGCCCTACTCGTAAGAATCGTTCGTCACCGGCGGCAAAAGAGATACCAGTGCTAGGAGTCCGGAAAAACAAGGATCACGTGCAATGCTTCAAGTGCGAGAAATACGGACATTACAAAAACAAGTGTCCGGCGAAGATACACAAGATTTATATTTCAAAAATTTTACAAGTTCCTGCACTGCCATGCGATAAAGTAGTTTATTTTTCTGACAAAGTAGATTTACTGCATAGTAAAATTAACTTTTTGCATGTTAATTTACAAAACGTGAATATGACCAAAATATTAGAAATTAATTGGTTAATTCAGAATATCAATTCAGAAATTGATAAGATTAATTCTGATAATTTATCTGATAAGATTAATTCTGATAATTTATCTGATAAGATTAATTCTGATAATTTATCTAATAAGATTAATTCTGATAATCTATCTGATAAAATTAATTGTGATAATTTATCTGATAAAATTAATTCTGATAATTTATCTGATAAAATTAATTCTGATAATTTATCTGATAAAATTAATTCTGATAAAATTAACTCTGATAATTTTAATTCAGATAAAATTAAAACTAAGGATAATTCCGAATTCAAACTCGAAAATCCTAAGGATAAAACCGAATTCAAATTTGAAAATCCTAAGGATAAAGTTGAATTCAAAAATCTTAAGGATAATTCTAAGTTAGAAAATTCTTTAGATAATTACAAATTCAAATTTGAAAATCTATTGTATAAATTTGAATTCGAATTTGAAAATTCTAAAGATAACTCTGAAAATCTCAAGATTAATCCAGAAATTAATTCTGAAAATCTCAAGATTAATCCAGAAACCAATTCTAAAAATCTTAAAGATAATCTAGAGATTAATGTTAAAAATATATCTGAGGATGATTCTAAGGATAATGGTGAAGATAAAATTCTCCTAGATAATAACTTAATCATAGATAATATTAAATATTATTATAAAACTTTAACTAGTGGCACAATTTACTCCACCTACTGTGAGGATATTGAAAAATTTAATCTTGAGGAGGAGATAGAATTTTCTAAGATAAAGACCATAATCAATAAAAATTACAAAAATTCAAATAAATCAAAATTATTAGAACAACTTGAAAAGAAAGATAAAAATGAAAAAGAAATTTCTGAAATAATGAAAATGATGAATTTAAACCCACAATTATTAATTAATCATTATGATCTTAATTAAATTCGAATTTAATCTTAATTTAATCCTAATCTTAATTTAATCCTAATTAAAATTCGAATTAAATATTAAATTAACCTTAATTATACGAATTAAATCTTAATTAGTTAAATCAAATTAAATTAAATTAAATTCAAATTAAGTAAATTCAAATTAAATTAAATTAAATTAAATTAAATTCAAATTAAATTAAATTCAAATTAAATTAAATTCAAATTAAATTAAATTCAAATTAAATTAAATTCAAATCAAATTAAATTCAAATTAAATTAAATTCAAATCAAATTAATTTCAAATTAAATTAAATTCAAATTAAATTAAATTAAATTAAATTCAAATTAAATTAAATTCAAATTAAATTAAATTCAAATTAAATTAAATTAAATTCAAATTAAATTAAATTAAATTCAAATTAAATTAAATTCAAATTAAATCCTAATTAAATTCAAATTAATTCAAATTAAATCCTAATTAAATTCAAGTTAATTCAAATTAAATCCTAATTAAATTCAAATTAAATCCTAATTAAATTCAAATTAATTCAAATTAAATCCTAATTAAATTCAAATTAATTCAAATTAAATCCTAATTAAATTCAAGTTAATTCAAATTAAATCCTAATTAAATTCAAATTAATTCAAATTAAATCCTAATTAAATTCAAATTAAATCCTAATTAAATTCATATTAAATTAAATTCAAATTAAATTAAACTCAATTTAAATAAAATTTACATTAACATTAAATACAAATTAATTAAATTCAAATCTAAATTCTATTCAAATTAAATATTAATTAATTAAATCGTACCTAATTGAAATTAATTCAATTAATTAATAATTTAATCTTAATTAATTCAAATTCAATTAATTCAACATCAATTAATTCTTAATTAATTAATCCTTAATCAATATAATCTCTAACTAATCGTTAAACAAGTTAAACTTGAACTAAAATAAAATTTTACCCAAAACTATAACAAATAAAATTAATAACATTAAATATGTCAAAGTGGGTTGACATATTCGTAGGTTCACACGACATGTATCAAATCGGGAATTTGATACATCATTAGAAACTTAAATAAAATGTTTGGAATTGCTTGACTCATGCATAATTGTCATGCCATGCATTTGCTACTTGTTTTAAATATATGACATGTCATTCATATTTAAATTTTATGCATATATTAGAACGGCTATAAGAAAAAGAATAATTGAAACTTGATTAACCTGGTATTGGGTGGCGGTGAGATGATAGTACGTTAGGGAAGCCATCTTGGCGGAACTAGCCGAAGCTACTAATCCAAGACCCAAACTAGTTAGACCAGAATTTTTCAAAAAGTGATTTTGAAAATGAAATTTCATTAAAAGGCTTTGTCAAGGAAAGGGTTGATGATCCAATAAGGCTACGGCCAAAGAAGGCCTAGTGCCTCGCCAAGACCTGGAAGCCAATTTTTGAAATTCAAATTCAAGTTACTTCTTGCCAAATTCAAATCTAACACAAGCTTCAATTAAATCTTAGAGTTAATAAATTAAGAAAAATGATTCAAGCATCTCACAATACACCTATAAGGCAACCATGTTTGTTGTATTGATACATCTAAAATGGGTGAGATGTTAAGGACTAATGGATTGAAAAATATTTTTCAAAATTGTTTTTCAAAATTGTTCGAATATTTTCATAAAATTATATTTTCAAAATAGTGCTTCAACATAATAGTGTTTTTATGGAATTCATGCTTGTCTGATTGAATATACATACTATACGTTTTTCAAAAATTATATCCTTTCAAAAATTGTTTGATTCACTCATTTAGACACAAGCCTCTTAGGACAACACTAAAGTTCCTTAAGGCACTTAGATAGAGTCAAACGGTGTTGGATGCAGGGGGAGTGTTTTGTTCTTTTTATTAAAAATATTTTTCGAAAACTGCACCTTAATTTGCATTACATATGTTTTCAAAATTATCTTCTTTCCAAATTGTGGCTTCAAAATTTATCTACTTAAAAATTATCGGTTCTTTGACTTTGATAAACCCTAAAGACACAGAGGAAAGGTCTACTTTATGATCTTCAAGGACTCCTAGGATGTGTCAACTTTAGGGGGAGTATAAATCAAACTTCTGAAATAATTTTCTTTTAATTAATTGTTTTGAAATTATTAGACAATTCCTTTGGTTTGAATCAAACCTTAAGACTCAGAGGAATAGTACTTGTGGTCAACAAGCTTCCCAGGACTAGGTCAAGTTTAGGGGGAGATCAAATTAAAAGAATTATTGAATATTTCAAATGTTTTCATGCGCGGTATTTTCAAATCCTGTTGAAAACATAAGTATTCTTTCAAAATAGTATCAATTTTCAAAAGAAAAATACTATTATTTTCAAAAATTCATCTGGTTTTTTTTATCAATTTGAAATAATATCTTGAGTTTGGAAAATCTTCCAGGATACTTAGGAAAATGTCCTTGTAGTCAACAAGGTTTCCTATGATTGTGTCAGACTGGAAGATAAACCAAATCAAATATTATGACTTCAAAAATTTATTCATTTTTCAAAATATACTCACTATTTTTCTGAAGTTCTGTGACTTATGCAATTATTTTTATATTTACTTGAGTTTGAAAAATTTCCAGAACACTTAGGAAAATGTTCTTGTAAGTTAATAAGATTTCCTAGGATTGTGTCAGACTGGAAAAGAAACCAAGTCAAGTAAAATAGTATACTTTCAAAATGCATAATTCTTTGCAAATATTACTTATATTTTTCAAAGTCTCATCTTTTTCAAAATTAGTTAGTACTTGCAAAATATGTATAATATTTGTCAGAAAAACTTATATTTTTCAAAATATCTTTCAAAACTGCTCAATCTATTCTCTCAAAACCTTCAAAAGATCATTTGTCAAAATATTTGTACCTTCAAAATTTCGATATTTTCTCAAAAATGTTGTCTATGTCTTATGAGTTCAAAATACTCAAGTATTAGTTTTATGCTTTCAAAAATTTAGTAGTATTTTCAAAAAGCACCAAAAGTTTTCATTGTTGGTGCAAGTATTTTTTGGTTTTTTTTGATGTATGACAAAGGGGGAGAGGTGTGCTTAAGTTAGGAAATTTTTTTCCAGGATCAAAAATATATTTTCAAAACTAAGATCATTTTTTGGTTGATCCCAAGGATAGTTAGCCCCTTCAACCAATCTAACTTAAGTTATTGTCAAACATCAAAAAGGGGGAGATTGTTGGTGCAAGTTGCATCAATGATGTTCTTCTTTAAGTGTTTTAATGTTTGACAATACACTTAAGTCAGTGATCTATTGAACAGACAAAGGGGAGCAAAGGAGAAGTAACCTAAGCTGAAGAAAAGTCCTAGTTAATCTAGACATCGAAACCCTAAGTCCCAGCGAAGGGCTGCTGGGCACCTAGCGAAGGGCTGCTAGGTATCGAAACCCCAAGACCTAGCGAAGGGTTGCTAGGCACCTAGCGAAGGGCTGTTAGGTATCGTAACCCTAAGACCTAGCGAAGGGCTGCTAGGCACCTAGTGAAGGACTACTAGGCATAGAAGACCTAGCGAAGGGCTGCTAGGCACCTAGCGAAGGGTCGCTAGGCATAGAAGACCTAGCGAAGGATTGCTAGGCACCAGGCGAAGGACCGCTTGGTAACAAAGACCTAGCGAAGGGCTGCTAGGCACCTGGCGAAGGACTGCTAGGGAATGAAGACTTGGTCCGAGGGACTAAGCAACTTAGCTGAGCGATGACTAAGGACAGGAGTAGAGACGGGTCAGGGTTTGGGCGTCTCGAGGTCCGGAGGTATCGGAAGCTAAGCAAAAGTCCACCCGAAGGATTGGGTGGCAATCGTCTCCTGAAAGGAGTAGGTGAAGGGCGAGTTCTCGGGGATAGGAACTCGTGCCGGTTCGACCTAGGGTTTCGTGCAAATCCGAAGTTCGAACCAAGTCCTTAAGACCAAAATTATATGTATATGTGCTATGTGGTTTTGCATCTTGCAGGTACCAAAAGGGGAAGAAAGAATAGGCTGCTGGAGGCCCTAGGCAGGGCGCCCCCATGCAGCCAGGGCGCCCCCAGCAAGGGGGGCCCCCCCAGGCGGTACTAAAGTAGCAGTTTTTGTGATGCAGTCAAAATAGGTGTCGTCCGGGGCGCCCGGGGCGCCCGGAGCGTCCGAGGCGCCTGGATTCGAAGTTGTTTTGCTGTCTCGAAGTCAGAACACAGGATAAGCCCTCACGGGGGCGCCCGGAGCATCCAGGGTGCCCTGGTCAATGATCTTATCACCTGTGGCAAGGTAGGCGCAAGGATAAGGTTTGACCGAGTCTTCCGGGGCACCCCCAGCGTCCAGGGCGCCCCCAGGAGGCCTATATAAGGGGCTTCGACCCCTCTACTTTGGACACGAATTCCAAGAACCATTCCGAGCATTCTGACCGACGGCAACACATTAGAAATGAGGCTCTACGATCGGGAGGCTCCAGGAGGAAGTGCGCGGCACTTCGGAGGTCCAGATTGGCCGAGCTTCATCCTTGTCTTGTTGGTTTGCATTTTGTTAATTACCGTACTTAATTTTTCTATATTATTGCTTGTAATCTTGCACTGTAAGTCGGGTTTCTCCGCCTCCGGAAAGTCCGAGAAGGAGACTAATAGTGGACGGGCATTCCCGTGCATAGGTCTTGGATGTACTGACCCTGGGGGGTCGGGAACCAAGTAAAAATCCCGCGTGTCCTTTGCTGTGTTTTTATTCGTTCTATTTATTTTCCGCTGCGCTAACACTCTAAGTCTAGAACGAAAGTTACGAAGTTTCTGCGATGTTTTCACGGTCGATATTCACCCCCCCCCTCTATCGACGGCACCGGTCCTACAGGGTGGACTGATGGCCTCCCAATATCAAGTGTGCCACGAATGAGCCTCAAATTTAGATATTTATAAATTAAAAACCCTAGCTCACAAAATGGAAATGTAGTATAGGGGCCTCAAGTCGTATTTTCCAAGGACTAATTTAGGATGCTTAATTTGAGCTTGTAATTTTTTTCGTTTGAAGTTTTTTTGGTTTTCAAATTGAAATGGGGGTTTGTTTTGCAAATAGGAATGAAATAGCAGTAACAAAATGACTTAGCTAAACAAGGTACGCCTTAGGGAGTTGCATGAATTACACTTACCTATTTAAAACCTAATCAAGGAAACTAAACTTATCCCTAATTGAGAGATAAACAATTCAATTAGAAATTATGAAACTAAAAACTCAAGAACTGATAAAACAACAAGAGAACTTGAAATATGAAGCTAAATTGCAGAAGTTGAAGTTGGAACAAAAATTGCGAGATGAAAACAGGATTCAATGAAGCTATGATCTGCCTGATCGGTCGACAGACCGATCAGATGCAAGCCTGATCGGTCGAAAGATTGATCAGATGATGTCCTGATCGGTCAGACAGACCGATCAGTGTCTGAAAGTAAGCTGATACAGAAACAAAAGATTACAGAAACGAGTTCAAAATTGAAATCTAAACAACAGAGCAAATCTTTCATCGAGATTTCCCCTTGCCGTCACACAAGAGTTGAGCTAAGAACCCCCTAGCTCAAAGATCAAATAAGAAATCAACTCCCGCGATCAATCTGCAATAAACTTGGTGCGCAACTGAATAACACTCCCGATCTCTTCCTCCTTGGTAGATTGGATTGCGAATCAGCTCCGAAACCCTCAGAGGCTCTCGAAGAACCCCTCCAATCGCTCCGATGGCTCCGACCGACTAAATCCAGCTATTAAGTAGGGTCTGATCAGAAAAGCAGGACTTCGGCGAAACCCTCAACCGAGTTCCTCTCAGCGACAAAACTGGTTAACAAATCTCGCGAAGAATTGCTCACTTGACTTGAAATCTGAAAAATGATCTGAATCTGAAGTGTTCGCCTCAAGAACGGAGAAGAAACGATGAACTGACGAAGAACAAGCAGAGAACTCACGACGACTCGCTCTGAGCGGAGGGGAATTCTATTTTATCTAATCCATTTGAATTTAGACGGCTGTGATCATCCTGATCTCATCCGATGGTCGGATCATCTCAGATCTGAACTAAAATTCCCAGATCTCCATCAATGGCTCTAATCTACTTCTCCTTGGCTTGGATCAATCAGATCTGCGACGGATGGTTCAGATCTTCCCTTCTCTCAAATGGATGGTTGAAACACCCCTTAAGGTTGATCCGAGGTCAGATGGACTCTGATTCGGTTCAAACTTTCAGATCTTGATCTAAGGTCATGATTAGACCTATCTTGAGCTCGGACTTATCAGAAGTTCACAGATGACTCAGATCTACTTGTTCCTTGCTCGGATGGCCCATATTGATCCAATGCTTGATCGCCTTGAACCTAGTCCAATTCTGGCTCAACTTGATCCAATCCGATCTAGGTCCATGATCCTTCAAAGTCTACAAAATTATATTCAAATTTTAGTGTCAAAATACCTCGAATATAGGAAGAATTGAATTCCAAAGCTAAATTAGACATATATCATGGAACCTAATGTAAATACAAGATTAAGCATATAAAAATGGATCAAAACATGGATTTAAGAGCCTAAAATGACTAACAAAATGGTAATTATCAACTCCCCCACACTTGCTCTTGAGCATCTCGCACAAGCTAACTAAACATGTACCCCCTAGATTATTCTCAATCATAGTTAGAAGCAATTGAAAGGAAATTACCTAGGGTTGTCAATTCTCAAAAATCTAAGCTCAATGGACTAGTATCTTGTCCTTAAATCAACAACTTAGCATACTTTATCCTTCAAGACTTATTGAGATGAACTAAACTCACAAAGCCTATCAAGGGAATATTTAGTGGCTCTCTTCCTAAATTCTATATTTCAATAAAAGTGGAGCTCACTCACACACTACCATGGTTCTTGCACTACCATAAGCTTGCTTATACTCTACTCTCCACCATCATTCTTGATTTGGATCCACACCTACAAAAGCTTATTCAAATAAGTTAAAGAAATATGAAATGGTAGAAATGAAATAGAGGTTTAGAAAATGGAAAAGTTAAGGAAGTGGAAGACTTGGATGCTCAAGAATGTATCCTAATGTTCTTTGCTCCTTTTATAGTATCCTCTAGTGAAATCGAAACTGAAATGAGTAGGGTATAGGCAATAACTCTCTGAAATTAGTGAATTCATTGATTCAGCCTCTACTGATCGGTCAAGGGATCGATCAGTCTCTTTTTGATCGGTCAAGAAATCGATCAGGCCCTTCCTTATCTTTCTGGCCTTTATCTGATCGGTATGGACTGTATTGGATCGGACTGAGCTCCTTCTGATCGGTCAGAGTGACCGATCAGACCCCTCCCTGATCGGATTGGTGACCGATCAGGGTCTGATCAGTAGCTGAAACATGAGCTGAATTCTGAAACTGATTTCTGCTGAGGGTTGTGCTACTTCTCAATCAATAACATCTTCGGCTAGCTTCTTGTTTTCCTCTTCCAATTCAGAAATCTAACTATCTTTTGACACTTCATGTTCATTTTTTTCTTTTCTTTTCTTCTTCTTTTTTTTTCCTTTTCTCTTCTATTTTTCAGCTGCTTCTTTTGTTTCACTTTTCTATTTTTTTTCTTCAATTTTTTTTACTAAGCTTCCTCATCTCCACGAAATTGTAGCAGCTTAACTTCTGCTCCTTGATTCTGATTTCTTGGTGGCAGCTCTTGGAAGTTGGGGTCAAACAAACTTGAAACTGAAAAATTCTAGCTTTGCTTGATATCATTTATGCTTCAATTCAGCCACTTGCTTCAGTGTCCCATAATCCTACTCTATCCATTACTGATTCAACACATGTAAAGTTGTGAAAACCTGCCCTTTATGTACTTCACTTGAATTACTAATCAGAAATTCCAGAATTGATCACAAAAATTGGCACTTAATTACCACTAGTTGATACATCAATTGCAACTCATGTGTAGACTCTTAGTCCCTTCGGAATTTGCCTCATAAAGCTCGTAACACCAAATTATAGTCAAGAACCTAGGTCTTCCACATGTAGCTTTCACTAACCCATTTTTGCAACTCATTCTTGATACTAAACTCTAGCAATTGGCACACCTCTTCCTTCTAATCTTCATTCTCTATTTTTTTTTTCTCTTGAGTTGCATCCTTGATACTTCCTTAATCTCTTAAGATCATCAAAACAACAGATTTCCAACAAAAAGAAGCTTCCAAAATGTATCACTTCTTACCAAAACATTTAAAAACACTAGCCACCTCCCCCACACTTAGCATTTTGACCGTCTCGGGCAAAGTGGCATCAAGAACAATCCCAAGTAACCAAGCCCATGGAGAATACGGTTATGAACAAGAATATAAGGGAAAGAAAATAGAATATAGAGAAGATCAATAAGCAATGTTGCAAAAATTGATATGAAAATGAGACAAAGTGATTCACCTCTATAAATGTGGTCCAATCATAGAAATATAGTTTTGAAAGAACCTAAGCAAATTCTAGAGTACAATCACATGTGTGTATCATAAAAATTAGGCTAATTCCTCACTAGGTAAAAAGAATTCATCTCAAGTCATCAATCTAGAGTTCATAACTAAGTAGTACTCAAGCATCCAAGAATTTTCATCCATTAGCTCAAATCTTAAGTTTTAACAACCAAATTTAATTTGCTTTCAAGAGACTCTAAAATGATATAGAGAAAACCTAGAGGGCTACATTTATTTCTAATCATGCAAGAAACAAAGTGCCTAAAAGGGTAAACTGGTGTCTACCATGACTCTTTATTCATCCTACACTACCTAAATATTTATTAGCAAGAACTCATTGTAAAAGAAAAATTTATTGCTAGAAAACATAAAAATGATATATACAATGAAATAAAAATGCAAGAAAGATAAAACTCCCCTTTAAGTTGGGTAGATAGCATCTTTGATGTCCCATCCATCCACCTCTAGCTCCTTTACCTATTCAAAGTATTTCTTGAGCCGGTGGCCGTTAACTCTCCAAATAAAGTCATTAGTTTCATCCATTATCTCAACAACACCATAAGGAAAAATGTTAGTTAAAAGAAATGGACCTTCCCATCTAGACCACAACTTACCTTTAATCAATTTGAGTCATGATTTGTACAATAGAACATTGTCGCCAATTTGAAACTCTTTCCTTACTATATGTTTGTCATGAAAAATCTTAGTCTTCTCCTTATAAATCCTTGAGTTTTCAAATGCTTCTAGTCTTATCTCCTCAAGTTCTTGAAGTTGAAGCTTCCTTTCTTCTCCCACATTAGTAGCATCAAAGTTGCAAGCTTTCACCACCCAATAAGCTTTATGCTCTATCTCCATGGGTAGATGACAAGTTTTCCCATAAATTAGTCGGTAGGGAGACATTCCAATGTGTGTCTTGTATGTCGTTCGATAGGCCCATAGTGCATCATCAAGCCTCTTGCTCCAATCTTTCCTATTAGGTCCAACGGTCTTCTCCAAAATTACTTTGATCTCTCTATTTGAAATTTTGGCTTGTCCATTAGTTTGGGGATGATAGGAAGTAGAAACTTTGTGCACAACCTTATACTTGCTAAGTAGAGCCTTCATGTGTTTGTTGCAAAAATGAGAACCTTGATCACTTATGATAGCCCTTGGAATCCCAAACCTACAAAAAATATGTGACCTGACAAAACTAACAACAACACAAGAATCATCAGTCCTGGAGGGAATATCCTCCACCCATTTAGAAACATAATCAACAGCAAGCAAAATATACAAGTATCCACAAGATACAGGAAAAGGTCCCATAAAGTCTATCCCCCATACATCAAAAATCTCACAGAAAAGTATAGTTTGCTGGGGCATTTCATTTCTAGCTCCTATGTTCCCAATTCTCTGACATCTATCATAATTTTTATAAAATAGGTATGCATCATGAAATAATGTAGGCCAATATAAACTACACTCTAAAACTTTCCTAGCTGTCCTCTATGGTCCAAAATGTACCCCACAGGCTGATGAATGACAAAATGTAAGAACTGAATAAAACTCATGGTCAGGTATGCATCTTCTAATTATTTGATCATTACAAAACTTCCATAAGTAAGGGTCATCCCAAACATAGAATTTAGCATCACTTTTGAGTTTATCTTTTTGAGTCTTAGTAAATTGTGTAGGAAAAACATGAGCTACTAAAAAGTTAACTAGATCTGCATACCAGGGCGACTCACCATGTATCACTAGGAGGTGCTCATCTCTAAAGTCATCATCAATAGTGGTAGGGGGTCCATCTCCCTCAATTCTGCTCAAATGGTTTGCCTCCAGGTTTTCTTTGCCACTCCTATCTCAGATTTCCAAGTCAAACTCTTGGAGTAGAAGCATCCATCTAATTAACCTGGGCTTAGCATCTGGCTTCTTCAAAAGGCACTTCAGAGCTGCATGATCAAAAAACACAATAACATATGAGCATAACAAATAAGATCTAAATCTGTCTAAAGCAAAAACAATAGCAAGGAGCTCTTTTTCGGTGGTGGTGTAGTTGGCTTGGGCAGCATCTAAGGTCTTAGAAGCGTAGCATATAACATGTTGTGCTCCCTCCACCCTCTGTGCAAGTACAGCTCCTACAGTAAAATTAGAAGCATCACACATTAGTTCAAAAGGTAAATTCCAATCAGGGGGTCTAATAATAGGAGCTGAAGTAAGAGCCTCCCTTAATTTCTGAAAAGCTTCTTTGCATTTTTCATCAAAATAAAATTCCACATCTTTTTGCAACAATCTAGTCAAGGGCCGAGCAATCTCACTGAAGTCTCTAATAAATCTCCTGTAGAATCCTGCATGACCAAGAAAAGCTCGAACATCCCGTACGCATACGGGGAAAAATAAAGAAGATATGACACTAATTTTAGCAGGATCTACCTCAATGCCTTTCCTAGAGACTATATGACCTAAGATAATATCATGCTCTACCATAAAGTGACATTTTTCAAAATTAAGAATAAGATTAGTTTCAATGCATCTATGTAAAATCCTAGACAAATTATCTAAACAAGTGTCAAAAGATGTGTCAAATACTGAAAAATCATCCATGAAAATATCCATGTAGTGTTCTAATAACTCACCAAAAATACTTACCATACACCGCTGAAAAGTCCCTGGAGCGTTGCAGAGTCCAAATGACATCCGTCTATATGCAAATGTGTCGAAAGGACAAGTGAAGTGGTCTTCTCCTGATCCTCCGGATCTATGCAAATCTGAAAATATCCTGAGTACCCATCTAAGAAGCAGTAATGAGACTTCCCTACCAACCTCTCTAGCATCTGATCAATAAAAGGCAAGGGATAGTGGTCTTTCCTCGTGACTTAGTTTAGCTACCTGTAGTCAATACAAACTCTCCATGACTTCTTTACTCTGGTGGGTACTAACTCATTGCTCTCATTTTCCACCACTGTAACTCCTGATTTCTTAGGCACCACATGGATATGGCTAACCCACTTACTGTCAGAAATAGGATATATGATACCTGCCTGTAAGAGTCTAGTCACCTCTTTCTTCACAACATCCAAAATTAGTGGATTTAGTCTTCTCTGTGGCTTCCTGACTGGTTTAACATTCTCTTCCAAAAATATCCTGTGCATGCAAATAGCTGGGCTAATACCAGCTATATCAGCTAAAGTCCACCCAATGACATTCTTGTGCTGCCTCAGAACTTGTAGTAATTTGTCTTCTTGCTCTGAATCTAAGTTCTGGGCGATGATGACAGAAAAACTCAGCTCCTCTCCTAGATAAACATACTTCAAATGATCTGGCAATGACTTCAACTCAATCTGTGACTGCTCAGTAGGTATGGGATGATCCCTGGGGCTCAATGCAATCCCCTACACTCTCACACCTAATCTCTGAGTCTTCTAAAATATCAATCAAAGTAGGTGATCCCTGGGGCTCAGTGCAATCCCCTACACCTATAAAATCCTCTCCAGCTGAAAGTAAATCTGAAACACCCTCCAAATCAGCCTCCTCTATAGCAAGTGTTTCCTCAGCCTCCTCTGAACTGAAATATCCCCTGGAAATACCAAGTGAAACTCCCTCAGCAACTGAATCTGCATCAACCAACTCATCTAGAATGTCAATGCTCATAATAGAGTGATCCTCTCTAGGGTGCTTCATGGCATCGAAAATACTGAATTGGACTACTGTGTCTCCTATCTCCATGGAAAGTGTGCCTGCATATACATCAATTTTTGTCCTTGCAATCTTCAAAAATGGTCTCCCAAGAATGAGTGGAGATCTATGTGCTAGGTAGTCCCCCTCCATGTCCAAGATGTAGAAATCTGTAGGAAAAATCAGCTCCTTCACCTTCACTAACACATCTTCAATAATACCAGCTGGATGGGTCTGACTCCTGTCTGCTAACTGAATCACCACTCCTGTAGGCTGCAGAGGTCCAATACCAAGCATCTGGAAGACTGATCTGGGCATCACATAAATTGAGGCTCCCAAGTCCAACATAGCATCATGAAAGAGAGTCCTCCCAATCTCACAAGGCACAGTAAATACCCCTGGATCTTCACATTTCTGAGGGATAGAATGGATAAGGACTGAGGCATTCTTCCCTAAGTTGACCAACTCATTCTCCTTCAGTTTCTTCTTGTGAACACACACATCCTTGAGAAATTTAGCATACTTACAAATTTGCTTGATCATAGTCAACAGAGGTGCATTAATCTCTACCTTACTGAAAAGTTTGACAAGTTCATTATACTCCATGGCTTTCTCCTCCTCTACATGCTTTTTGTCTTGAGTCTTGCACTGTGGAAAAGGTAAAGGTACTCTAGATTCCTCTACTTGGGCCGAAACTTGTGGAGTTGAAACTTGAGCTGGAATTCCACTAGATGTAGCTGTTGTAAACTCACTTTTGCCACTGATTTCTCCTCCATTTTCCACCAAAATCACAGGATCAATTGAAGAGGGAGTTAATCTTGAACTAGGAATGCAACCAACTGATTTAGAAGACTTTTCAGGGCTGTTTTGAGCTGGAAAACTAGCTGCTGTTCGGTTTTCAAAAAATTCAGCCCTTGGATCATTTGAACTAGAAGCAACCTTCCCACTCCTCAAAGTGATGGCACTAACATTTCCCTTTGGATTGGGAGTAGCTTGAGAAGGTACTTGACTTGATCCTTGGGCTTGCATTTGGTTCATTCCACTAGCCAATTGTCCAATGTGTCTCCCAATGTTTTGTAAGGTAGAATTATTTTTTTTGTTGACCTTGTTGTTGTTGCAAAATTTGTTGCTATTGGAGAATTTGTTGCATCATTTCCTCTAGCCTTTGTTATTAAGCATTCACCCCACTAGAACCTCCATAACCTCCTTGGTTAGAATAAGACTTCGGTTGGCCTTGAAATGAAGAAGTAGGCTGCTAAAAATTATGTCCTTGCTGTGAACTTTGAAAATGGGGCTGATTAAATTGTTGATTTGGCTGTGAAAATTGCTGAAAAATGGGTTGGGAACTTGGTTGAAATTGCTGAGAATTGTAGCTCTGAAAATTCTGGTTTTAAGGTTGAAATCCTTGCTGTGAAGACTGAAAAGGTTGCTGAAAATTCAGATTCCCTTGAAAACCTTGCTGATTTCCTTGAAAAGGCTGCTAATTTTGATAGAAGGGCTGCTGAAATTGTTGAAAAGGTTGATTACCTTGCTGAAAATTCGGTTGAGGTTGTTGTAGGGGCTGTTGTGAAGGGTTTTATTGATAGAATGAGTTTCTATACTTCAAATTTGGATGATCCCTCCAACTCGGATTGTAAGTAGATGAATAGGGATTGTTCTTTGCTTGAAATTATCCTCTAATCAAAGCTGCTAGTGATTCATCTTGTTGAAGATTAGGACACAAATCCGAGTTATGTTCTTGGCTTGAACAAATACTACACAACCTCATCACTTGATTTGCAGGTGGAGGTACCGAAAAATTCTGATTTTGGCTCACATTGTTCAATGTCATTTGCTTTACTAACGAGGTAAGCTCCATCAAAGAACTCTTGATCTCCTTTTGTTCATTAGAAACCATCTGGACCTCATTAACCCCTCTAGTGGAAAGAGCTCTACTCCTAAACTATTGTGAATTTTCTGTCATATTTGAAATTAACTCTCTAGCCTAATCCTGTGTCTTGTTCACTAAGGCTCCTCCAGCTGCAACATCAATCATAACCTATCCATCTGAAATAGACCCTCATAAAAATACTGAATAAGGAGCTGCTCACTGATATGATGTTATGGGCAACTTGAGCAAAGCTTGTTAAATCTCTCCTAATAATCATATAGGGTCTCTCCCACTACTTGATGTATATCACAAATACTCTTCCTGATGATTGCAGTTCTGGAGGCTGGAAAGTACTTCTCTAGAAATGCCTTCTTCATGGAAATCCAACTAGAAACATGTCCGGTGGCCAAATAATAGAACCAATCCTTCGCTGCTCCAGTCAAGGAAAATGGAAATGCCCTTAACTTGATATCCTCTTCAGAAATCCCCTGAGGCTTCATGGTGGAGCATACTACATGAAATTCATGCAAGTGTCTGTTTGGATCTTCTCCAGATTATCCTTGAAACTTAGGCAATAAATGAATAAGTCATGATCTCAGCTCAAAGCCACCAGTAAGCTCTGGATAAGCAATACATGAATACTAGAAAGCATCATCAGGTGTTGCAAGTTCTTTCATGGTTTCCTGGTGGTCTGCCATAGGATTTCCTGAATAAGTAGAAATGGACTGAGTAGGAATAATCTCAATAGCTTCTAAAACTCCACCTTGGTTTCTCCTTGCTCTGAAAGTCCTCTCAATTTCAGGATCAAATTCCTCCAGATCACCACCTGCAGTCCTGTTCATACAACAAATACAAATCGCAGCAAATGTATATAGAAAAATAAGGCAAGTGAAATAGATCACAAAATATGACAATAAGCACGCAAGCTAAAATCAAACAAACTCAACTAGTGTTCCCTGGCAACGGCGCCAAAAAATTAATGGCTTCCCAATATCAAGTGTGTCACGAATGAGCCTCAAATTTAGATATTTATAAATTGAAAACTCTAGCTCCCAAATGGAAATGTAGTATAGGGGCCTCAAGTCGTATTTTTCCAAGGACTAGTTTAGGATGTTTAATTTGAGCTTGTAATTTTTGTCGTTTGAAGTTTTCTTGATTTTCAAATTGAAATGGGGGTTTGTTTTGCAAATAGGAATGAAATAACAGTAACAAAATGACTTAGCTAAACCAGGTACGCCTTAGGGAGTTGCACGAATTACACTTACCTATTTAAAACCTAATCAAGGAAACTAAATTTATCCCTAATTGAGAGCTAAACAATTCAATTTGATATTATGAAACTAAAAACTCAAGAACTGATAAAACAGCAAGAGAACTTGAAATATGAAGCTAAATTGCAGAAGTTGAAGTTGGAACAAAAATTGCGAGATGAAAACAGGATTCAACGAAGCTATGATCTGCCTGATCGGTCGACAGACTGATCAGATGCAAGCATGATCGGTTGACAGATCGATCAGATGATGTCCTGATCGGTCAGACAGACCGATCAGTGTCTGAAAGTAAGCTGATACAAAAACGAACGATTACAGAAACGAGTTCAAAATTGAAATCTAAACAACAGAACAAATCTTTCACCGAGAATTCCCCCTTGCCGTCACACAAGAGTTGAGCTAAGAACCCCCTAACTCAAAGATCAAATAAGAAATCAACTCCCATGATCAATCTGCAATAAACTTGGTCCGTAACTGAATAACTCTCCCAATCTCTTCCTCCTTGGTAGATTGGATTGCGAATCAGCTCCGAAACCCTCAGAGGCTCTCGGAGAACCCCTCCAATCGCTCCGATGGCTCCGACCGACTAAATCCAGCTATTAAGTAGGATCTGATCAGAAAAGCAGGACTTCGGCGAAACCCTCAACTGAGTTCCTCTCAGCGACAAAACTGGTTAACAAATCTCGCGAAGAATTGCTCACTTGACTTGAAATCTGAAAAATGATCTGAATCTGAAGTGGTCACCTCAAGAACGGAGAAGAAACGATGAACTGACAAAGAACAAGCAGAGAACTCGCGACGACTCGCTCTGAGCATAGGGGAATTCTGTTTTAACTAATCCATTTGAATTTAGACGGCTGTTATCATCCTGATCTCATCCGACGGTCGGATCTTCTCAGATCTGAACCAAAATTCCCAGATCTCCATCAATGGCTCTGATCTACTTCTTCTTGGCTTGGATCAATCAGATCTGCGGTGGATGGTTCAGATCTTCCCTTCTCTCGAATGGATTGTTGAAACTCCCCTTAAGCTTGATCCGACGGTCAGATGGACTCTGATTCGGTTCAAACTTTCAGATCTTGATCTGAGGTCATAATTAGCCCTATCTTGAGCTCGGATTTATTAGAAGTTCACAGATGACTCAGATTTACTTGTTCCTTGATCGGACGACCCATATTGATCCAATGCTTGATCGCCTTGATCCTAGTCCAATTCTGGCTCAACTTGATCCAATCCGATCTAAGTCCATGATCCTTCAAAGCCTTACAAAATTAGATTCAAATTTTAGTGCCAAAATACCTCGAATATAGGAAGAATTGAATTCCAAAGCTAAATTGGACATATATCATGGAACCTAATGTAAATACAAGATTAAGCATATAAAAATGGATCAAAACATGGATTTAAGAGCCTAAAATGACTAACAAAATGGTAATTATCATGGACCATGCAGCAAAAAGTCCTGATAAGTTGAGAATCAGACATCAAAACGGAAAGAGTTTCCACTTGTGGGGGGCATGTGATCCTTTGTTTGAGGGGGGATTATTGGGGTTACAAGGTTGTAAATTAGTCCCACATCTAAACACATGGGAAAAGATCATAGGCTTATAAGGAATAATGATATCTCCATTGGCACGAGGTCTTTTGGGAGAGCCAAGAGCAAAATCATGAGGGGCTTAGGCCCAAAGTGTAGGGTTTTTCGGGCCGCGAAAACCGCTTTTTCGCGTCGCGGAAACCCCGAAAGCCCCAATAGAAAGGATCCGAGCGAAGAAAGCCATTTCAAAAATTTACGAGTGCTCGTTTACATGCTTCAAAACCGATCTACAACCTAGATCTATTAGAGAAGAAAAACTACCTTCGATGCGTGCCCCGCAATTCCCGCTCGCTCCTCGGTTGGTGTCGGATCTCAAGGATGCAAAGTAGCAACCCTCTAGAAGTATCTACACAAGCAATAGAGTGGAGAGGAGAACCCAAAAGTGTGCTAGCACTTGCTTGGGGTCTCGGCCACAAGAGAGGAGAGGGAGAGCAAAAACCAAAAACTAAGTTGGGAGAAAATCAATCACCCACAAAAACTCATTTTGTGTGTATAAGTGGCAGGCCACTTAATGGCCATTATTGGCCATTAAGTGGCCGGCCACCACCTTTGGTAACCCCCTATTTGAATTCAAAATTCAAATGGGGAGGTTACTTAGCCTTGATGATGATGCCAAGTCATCACTTGGTCAAGTCAAGGTGATGTGGCTTGAGTCAAGTCAAACTTGCCTCTTATGGACTTTCCATATTTAGCCAAAGTCAAACTTTGACTTCATTATTCTCCCATGATTAGATTCATCCAACACTTGGATCAAACTCGAGTCCAACTCAAGTTGTCTAATTTGAGTCAAGTCAAACTTGCCTTTTATGGACTTTCCATATTTAGCCAAAGTCAAACTTTGACTTCATTATTCTCCCATGATTAGATTCATCCAACACTTGGATCAAACTCGAGTCCAACTCAAGTTGTCTAATTTGAGTCAAGTCAAACTTGCCTTTTATGGACTTTCCATATTTAGCCAAAGTCAAACTTTGACTTCATTACTCTCGGTCCATCATATGGACTTATTCTCCATCTATTGCTCTATGTGTGTGACCCTATAGGTTCTTGTAACGTTGGCAATGCCCTTAAACCTATTTAAGGACATAAGCAATGAGAGGTATCTAGCAACACATCATTGCTACCCAAGTTACAAGAATGTCGAGATCCAACATCACCATTGTGACTAATAATTGTGACCATCACAATATGTGACAACGTCCTTCTATCCTCGATATCTAGATTGATCTTTCATGAGGCATAGACCGTGTCATCCTCAAATCAATCTATGTGTCTTGAACTCCAAGTAGACTCACTATAATCAAATAAGCTCAATATCTCATATTGCCTTATTTGGGCATGGCCATGCACTTAGTGATCTCACTCTATCAAGACTATGATATCTCTCCCGTCATATAGGAGGGATAGATCCCATCTACATCACTCACATCCCTCCGCATAATTTGTTACATACCCAGTAATCGCCTTTATAGTCCACCCAGTTACGGGTGACGTTTGACGAAACCAAAGTACATAACTCCTTATGTAGGGAACTATGGTGACTTCAGGTCTAAGGACTAATAGTCATACTAATAGTCACATGAGAAAGTATATGACACTCATATAACGATCCATGATACTTTCTCATGGCGGGCCATTCAGTATACATTCTCTAATGTATACCCATGTGTCAACTTGATATCTCATATCCATGACTTGTGAGATCAAGTCATCATGTTGACCTACATGCTAGTCTCTATGCATTAACATTGTCCTTGAATGTTAATACTTGACTAGGAATAATTAAGAGTAGTGTTCTCTATATCATCTCACTATCGATTCAACTAATCGATTGATATAGATAAGAACCTTCTACTCAAGGACGTTATTATACTAAGTTATTTGGCACCAATACACATAAGTACAATAACCATAAGAAATGCCTTTATATATAAGAAATATATATACAAGAATATGATACAATGAGTCCAAAAAGTAATCATCATATGATTGGCTCTAGGGCTCTCACTAACAATCTCCCACTAGCACTAGTGCCAATCGCTGTAGTATCTAATACCCAATGACCTAGTGTGACCATCATGCTTCATCTGTGCCAAAGCCTTGGTCAAGGGATCTGCGACGTTAGCCTCTGTGGGTACTCTGCAAATCTTCACATCTCCTCGATCGATGATCTCTCGAATGAGATGGAATCGCCGTAGTATGTGTTTGGTCCGCTGGTGTGAGCGAGGTTCCTTAGCCTGCGCAATAGCTCCATTGTTGTCACAATAGAGCTCTACGGGATCAGATATGCTAGGAACCACCCCAAGCTCAGTGATGAACTTGCGGATCCAAACTGCCTCCTTTGCTGCCTCTGATGCAGCAATATACTCAGCTTCTGTTGTAGAATCTGCAACTGTGTCCTGCTTCGAACTCTTCCAGCTCACAGCTCCGCCATTCAAGCAAAACACGAACCCTGACTGCGATCTGTAATCATCCTGGTCGGTTTGGAAGCTGGCATCAGTGTAACCCTTTACAACTAGATGCTCATCGCCTCCAAATATCAAGAAATATTCTTTAGTCCTTCTCAAGTACTTAAGAATATTCTTGACTGCTATCCAGTGACGTTCACCTGGATCTGACTGGTATCTGCTCGTCATGCTCAAAGCATACGAGACATCAGGACGAGTACATAACATGGCATACATGATAGATCCTATGGCTGAGGCATAAGGGATCTTGCTCATGCGGTCTCTCTCCTCTCTAGAAGAGGGACCTTGAGTCTTCGAAAGACTCACGCCATGTGACATTGGCAGATTTCCCTTCTTGGAATTCTGCATGGCAAAACGGTGTAATACCGTATCGATGTATGTACTCTGACTTAGGCCAAGCAATCTCTTAGATCTATCTCTATAGATCTTAATGCCTAGAATGCAGGCTGCTTCACCTAAGTCCTTCATTGCGAAACAAGTCCCCAACCAAGTCTTCACAGACTGTAGCGAAGGGATGTTGTTCCCAATGAGTAGTATGTCATCCACATACAAGACTAGGAAGACTACTGTGCTCCCACTAACCATCTTGTAGACACAAGGTTCATCTTCGTTCTTGATGAAACCAAACTGTTTGATCGCATCATCGAATCGAAGATTCCAGCTCCGAGAAGCTTGCTTTAGACCATAAATGGCCCTATGCAGCTTGCATACTCTGCCAGTATGCTGTGGATCTACAAAACCCTCAGGCTGTGTCATGTACACATCCTCGAGGAGGTTTCCATTCAGAAACGCTGTCTTGACATCCATCTGCCAGATCTCATAATCGTGGTAGGCTGCAATAGCAAGCATGATCCGAATGGACTTAAACATCGCTACTGGAGAAAAAGTTTCATCATAGTCAATACCATGAATTTGCTTGAAACCTTTAGCTACCAGTCTACCCTTATAGGTATGAGTAAGTCCATCCATGTTAGGCTTTCTCTTAAAGACCCACTTACACCCAATGGGTTTGACCCCTTCAGGTGGATCAACCAAGGTCCAAACTTGGTTAGTGTACATGGATTCCATTTCGGATCTCATGGCTTCCAGCCATGACTCAGAATCTGGGCTCATCACAGCTTCCTGATAGGTGGTAGGCTCATTCTCAATGATCATAACGTCATCATGGTCAGGCAAGAGAAATGAATATCTCTCAGGCTGACGACGTACCCTATCAGACCTGCGAAGAGGTAGGTCTACCTGAACAGGTTGTTGTTCCACAACTTCTTGTGTAACAATCTCATCCACAACTTCTTGTGGTTCCTGTTCAGTATCCATCAAGGGCTCAGTGCTATGGTCGTTGTCTTGAACTTCTTCAAGATCAAACGAACTCCCACTAGTCTTTCTAGAAACAAAGTCCCTTTCTAGAAAGACCCCAGTCTTAGCAACAAACACTTTGTGCTGACTGGGAATGTAGAAGTAATATCCCTTAGTTTCCTTGGGATATCCCACGAAATAGCACTTATCGGACTTGGGTCCCAGTTTGTCTGAGACTTGACGTCTAACGTAAGCCTCACAACCCCAAACTCTCATGAAAGACATCTTGGGACTCCTCCCAGTCCATATCGTATATGGTGTCTTCATGACCGCCTTTGATGGAACACGGTTAAGTGTGAACGCTGCCGTGTCTAGAGCATATCCCCAAAAGGATATAGGAAGATCTGCGTGACTCATCATAGATCGTACCATATCTAATAAGGTACGATTCCTCCTTTCGGATACACCATTCCACTGTGGTGTCCCAGGAGGAGTGAGTTGAGATAGAATCCCACACTCAGCTAAATAGTCACGAAACTCATGGCTCAAGTATTCTCCACCTCGATCTGATCGAAGTATTTTAATACTCTTGTCGAGTTGGTTTTGTACTTCATTTCTGAATTCTTTGAACTTTTCAAAGGACTCGGACTTATGTGTCATCAAGTACACATAACCATATCTACTGAAATCATCAGTAAATGTGATGAAGTATCTATAACCACCTCGAGCAGCAACATTGAAAGGGCCACATACATCAGAATGTATGAGTCCTAACAAATCTGTTGCCCTCTCGCTATGTCCACTAAAGGGAGTCTTAGTCATCTTGCCTAGAAGGCATGACTCGCATGTCTCATATGATTCAAAATCAAATGAATCCAGCAATCCATCCTTATGGAGCTGGGACAAGCGACTCTCATTTATGTGGCCTAAGCGACAGTGCCAGAGATAGGTTGGGTTCAACTCATTTGATCTCAACCTCTTGGTACTTACATTATAGATAGGGCGTTCTAAGTCTAGAATGTAGAGTCCGTTGATAAGATCTGCACTACAATAGAACATTTCATTTAAATAGACTGAACAACATTTGTTCTTAATTATAAATGAGAAGCCTTTCTTGTCTAGACAAGAAACAGAAATTATGTTCTTAGTAAGTGCAGGTACATAACAACAATCATCTAGTTCCAGTACAAGCCCAGAGGGCAGAGATAGAAAATAAGTTCCTACAGCAACAGCAGCAACTCGTGCTCCATTGCCTACTCGTAGGTCCACCTCGCCCTTTGCCAATGCCCTGCTATTTCTTAGCCCCTGCACATTGGTACAAATGTGAGAAGCACATCCAGTATCTAATACCCATGATGTAGAAATAGAAAGGTTGACTTCTATAACATATATACCTGAAGTAGAAGGCTCGCTTCTCTTCTTCTTAAGATCCTCCAGGTATACCTTGCAGTTCCGCTTCCAATGCCCTGCCTGCCCTTGATATAATTGCTTGAGGTGGTCAATCATATCGTAAGCATTCATGTGTTGCTTCTGAAGC
>JAGFNQ010004385.1:376922-457126 GCA_024364735.1 Boesenbergia rotunda | reverse complement strand
CTAAATGAGGTATGCTTCTTGCCTTACTCTCCCGAGCCACCACCTCTAAGAGATTTGGTGGTGGTACTGACTCTGTTACCTCTTGCCCTCTAGGAACTTGCTCCTCGTTTTGGGCCTTTCTAGGCGTCCTCAAATGTATAACTTAACACTTAACGGTAATGTTCTCAAACTGCTTTAGGATACAACAATACCTTGGTCTTGTTTCTTATCTCATTTCTAGTCCTATAGCTCGTTCTTGGGCTTAGTAAGACCTTGGTCTTACTCAGAACTTTTATCGGACACCTTACATGCCGAAATCCTCCAAACCTTGTGTTTGGGCAAATCAAGACCTTGGTCTTGCTATACTAAGATCACAACATGAAGGACGTCCTCCACTCCTGCTGTGGGTGGTGTAGGGGACACTGGGTGCTGATTTGCCATCAGTGTGGCGATGGTCTTCTGTTGTTCTGTAATCTGAGCTTGCATTTGAGCAATGACTGCCATCAGGTTTGGCTGTTCTGTGCCAAGCTCATTGTTATCTTGAACTGGAGTTCTGTTCCTTGCATTAGGGGCTCGGCCTCTTCTTGCCATTTAATAATGCATAAGGGAACAAGAAATCACTACTACCTCTCTAGGTATAAACTTGTCTTCTTACTTAGTATCCTAATGTCCATTCTAGGGATTAAACATGATTCCGTGATACTAAGGTATTAAACATGCTTCCTTGTTCTATGCACATATGAGTAGTACTTAAGCATTTCTCTATACTGCAATTAAATAAAGGAGCAATAGAAAAAAAACTGAAACTTAAAGCTTTCTTACTTGAAGACGGCAAGGTTGATGCTGATGTGTGTGTGATGCTGGAGAATGGGAACTGCTCTGATACCAACTGTAGCGACCCGCCTTCTTACTGACTTTAAACGGATCGTTACTTTTCTCTACTTCTCAACTTTTACACATGACTAAAGAAAATTGCGGAAATCTTATTTTTTTTTTTTTAAATTCTGCTAACAATTATATTCTAACTTAAGCAATCATGTATAATAATACCATGCCATACTTTCTTCTCAAATCCCATAGCTAATACCTGTTGAAAACAGCCTTACCCTTCTTAAACTGCCTGTACCAGTCGACTGGTGACGTGGCAGTCGACTGGTACGACTGTAATCTGTTTTACAGGTTTCGGCCCTTGCTTTCCAAGTCCACCATTCCTTCAATTTCGAGCCATATCAAACTACGACATCATTTCTATACTCTATATCCGTTTCCTAAACAATTTAGCCAATCAAACGAATCCATAAACTTGAATTTACGACTTTTATGGAAGAAAATAAACTAAACAAGTTTATATAAACTTTAACAATGGAGTTTGTACCAATCTTGACTTCTATGAATTCATAACACCAAATACATGTTCTACGACCTTGCTAAAGCATTATGAAAGGTGATTGCAACTTTTCTAAACATTTTTAAGCAATAAAACTCGATTCAAAAGGAAAATTGATACTATCTTGGCACAAACACCTTTTTCTCTAACAAAGTATCAATATTTCTAACTACTCACACTTTTACTCATCCAATGCAATCATGGGGATATATATGCTAAAGGAAATGACATGGGATCTTTACTCTAAGAAATTTAGCATATAAAACTATCCAAAACTCAAATACTCCATAATCTCCATAAAGCAAGAACTTGAAATTTGAATAAACTTAAACATTGCAATTCAAATAACTAAAATGTCTCGTCTCAAGGATCTCTCCATAATCAGCCACCACACACACTCTACTCAGCACCGCCTCGTCGTCTTCCTTCAGAATTGCTTGCCTTTACCTTTATCTGCAATAAGAGGAAATGCATCTATAAGCAAAAGCTTAGTAAGTACTATCTAGCTCACAAAATCTCGAATGTGCAAACATGCTTCTAGAACAATATGAAAATCATATGAGATACTAATATGCTTGAAAGGAAACTAAGAACATGTATAGCTCAAAACATGCATACTCAAGCAATAATAAATCTCAATTTACTTTTCTTGGCTCAACTTGAAACTTTAGCTATTCTTTAACTTTTAGAAAACTCTTTAAATTTTCGAAAACTTTGCTAAAGCATATACTTGAAAATACTAATCACTTGGATCCACTGAAGACGTAAGTACCATCTGATATGCGCGTTCCCTAAAAGGTTGGGGTAGCGAGCCACCAATCCTAATAGAGCAGACCTTGGTCTACCAGGGCCAAGACCTTGGAATTGGACACCTGGATTTCTTTAACGACGCCCTTGGACGCCGGGTACTGGCCTTATAAAATAAAATAGCTTTTCTTACTTTTCTTTCTTATCTGTAAATGCCTTGGCATTTTCTGGAGCACCTTGCGTGCTAAAATCCCTAAGTCTTGACTTTTGGGGATTTCTTAAGGCCTTGGCCTTTTCTTTTCTTATCTTTATCTTCTCTTTTCTTTTCTCATAGCTTTCTTGGACCCTAATCTCATATAGGGCACTCAATAAAATATATAAGCATAGAATGAACTAAGATCACATGCAAAAATCTTAACAAGAAGTAAATATCTCTTTTTAAAAACTTTTAAGGGAAATTCTTGCGGAAAAACCGCCTCTTACTGCAGGTGAGCAGTACTTACATTGATATCTTGGACTTACTACCAAGATTAGTGTCTAGAGCTCGGAAGGAACTTGAGATCTCGACGAATTCTTCGCGCCTACGCGTTCCTCTCGTCGCGGGGATCCCGAATATAGGATTATCTCTTGGAGAAGAGTCTTGGCCGGCCCTCCTTGGCCTTGATGGTGGTCGGCGTCGCCCAAGAGGAGAGGTGGTCGGCGTGAGGGTTTGGAGAGGAGAGAAATAAAATTTCTCTCTTTAACTATCTATTTATACTTAAGGCAGATTAAGCTAACTATTCCTTAAATAACCTTCTCTCCGTCCCTTGTTGTGCTGATACCCCTAGCCCGGCTGGTTGCGCGCGCTTGCTGTTTCGTGGTGGTCGCGGGTTCGATCCACCCGCTGCACTTAATTGGTTTTTCCATTTTTGGCTTTTTCCTTTTTCTTTTTCTTTTTCCAAAAATACCAAACGGACTCGGAAATTCCATAAAAATACTCTAAAAATTCCTAAAAATATCTAGAATATTTCTAAACCATTTCTAAATAATTCTAAGGACTTAAAGAACTAAAAATGGAAATTTTGGGGCGTTACACGGTTGGGAAATTTGTTGTTCCTGCAGACTTTGTTGTCCTAGAAATGGATGAAGATCCATACATTCCTATTATACTGGGAAGACCTTTCTTGGCCACTGCAGGAGCAGTTATTGATGTTAAAAATCATAAGTTGTCGTTAGCCATGGGTGGCGAAAAAATTGAGTTTGATTTGTCTAAAGCTATTAAACAACCCTTCCTGGAGAATGTGTGTTGCAGGATTGATGAGGTGCAGATGGTTGAGGAAGAAGAAGAACCGTTCCTCAGATTCAGTGATACACTGGACACATACTCGGATGAAGAAGACGTTGAAAAGAGCAGGGATGATGGTGGACACGTAAACCTTGCGCGATATATGACTGAAGAAGCGATGTTAGAACAAAAATCACTGGAAAGTGAAAACCATGAATTACCGCAGGTAGAACTTAAACCTCTTCCATCGACCCTCAGGTATGAATTTCTTGGTGATAATTCTACATTCCCTGTGATTGTAAATGCAAGTTTAAATGAAGTGGATACTGAAAAGCTGCTCTGTGTGCTTAAAATGCATATTAAAACCATAGGGTACACCATTGAAGACATCAAAGGAATTAGCCCTTCATTGTGCATGCATAGAATTTTACTCGAGAATGATTTTAAACCTTCAGTTGAGAGACAAAGGAGACTTAATCCTAATATGAAGGAGGCGGCGGAAATCAGGGAAAAGCTTGCTTTTGTCGAGACTTGGAGGGGGAAACACCATCAAGGAGGATTTGTAATGTCCATTTCCTATCTATTTGTCAAATTCTCCGGATTTATGGAGTAGTCGTGTAAATCTTAGGAAGAGGGAGTAGCCCTAACTATTTTCATGATTTGTTATTAACTCTGTTTGTTCGATGACGCATATCCTTGTTGGTTGTATCGATTGTTGAATGATGCTTTGATGGGTTTCTACGAAAATGGTAATTGTTTAGATAGGCTTTGCAGGATTCATGTGACAGGATCCAAAGCAGGTAAGAGTCATCTATGTACGTATACCATAGGACTAGAGATGAATTAAAGTAGATACATTGGCGTGATCTTCAAAAGAGGCCGTCGATAAATTAGGAATCAGCTTACGAATCTGGTAGACGTTTAGATAGGTCTGCGGGAATCTAGTGACAGGATTTCAAAGCATGAAAAGATCGTCTATTTCGAAAACCTTGATAGGGAAAGTTGCATTCGAATAAAAGAAACCGACCTGGGTATAAGTAATCGTCAACGGAGAACTGTCATGATAATAGTTAGAGTGGTGAAACCGTAATCCTAAGATTGTCCTTTATCCCACAATACTTTCGCTGATTTTCGATCGCTTGAATTGTTTGATTTAGAGCAAATTTATCATTAGATCATTCATCTGGATAATTAAAACTCGTAAAATTCTAGTACTTGTCCCAGTCCCTGTGGGATCGATATTTTATTACTTGACGACAAACCGTGCACTTGCGGAATCAAACAATCAAGTTTTTGGTCTCCCCGAAAATCTCCCCGGTGTTCTTGAAGACGAATCGGCGACCTGCGCAAGTTGATTCCGCAAGTGCACGGTTTGTCGTCAAGTAATAATGCTCCACATGATTTGTTACAATGCTCCACAGGATTTGTTTCTGGTCTCCCCGAAAATCTCCCCGGTGTTCTTGAAGACGAATCGTCAAGTAATAATGCTCCACAGGATTTGTTACAATGCTCCACAGGATTTGTTTCTGGTCTCCCCGAAAATCTCCCCGGTTTGTCGTCAAGTAATAATGCTCCACAGGATTTGTTACAATGCTCCACAGGTTTGTCGTCAAGTAATCGCGTTACAATGCTCCACAGGATTTGTTTCTGGTCTCCCCGAAAATCTCCCCGGTGTTCTTGAAGACGAATCGGCGACCTGCGCAAGTTGATTTTCCAACATTTTAGTATGATTTGCCAAATTATCTATCTTACCTGATAAAAGGGAGATTCCTTCGGCTGTCTCGGAATGCTTCCGATTAGATTCCACCATGTGTTGTCGAAAGTCATCATTTTGTTTCGTTTGGCTAGCAATGAAATTTTCCATCATAATTTCCAGGTTAGACTTCTTTTCTTGCTGAAATCCTCCAGATACTCCATAATTATTCTGCCCGGATTGATTTTGATTGTTTCTGTAAGAAAAATTTGGGTGGTTCCTCCATCCTGGATTGTAGGTGTTTGAATACGGGTTGTTGTTTGGCCTTTGAGCAAAATTATTGATCGCTTCAACTTGTTCCACCTGCGCTCCAGTAGGTTGCGTGACTCCTACTTGGCAATTCATGGCCGAATGTCCTGTCACTCCACAAATCTCACAGATGATATTAGAAACAGCGTTAACATTAAAATTTTCAAATTTATAGGTTAATGCATCAACCTTTGCAGCAAGGCTGTCTAAAGCGCTCACCTCATACTTACCTGCCGATCGAACGGGATTCTCTCTCTCTCTCGCCCATTGGTGATGGTTCAACGCCACGCTTTCGATAATATCGAATGCCTCCTCTAAGGTTTTGTTCATGAGCGCACCACCTGCAGCAGAGTCTAAAGAGACTTTAGTAGAGTAGGAAATTCCGTTATAGAAGGTATGGATTACGAGCCATTTCTCCAGTCCGTGATGTGGGCATTGCTGCAGTAGTCCCTTAAATCGATCCCAAGCTTCAAAAAGAGATTCTCCATCTTTTTGCACAAAATTTGTGATTTGGCTACGGAGTGAAGCGGTCTTGCTTGGTGGAAAGTACCTGTCTAAAAATCTCTGCTCGAGTTGCTCCCATGTTGTGATACAGTTCGATGGAAGCGAATGTAACCAAGCTCTTGCTCTGTCCCTTAAGGAAAAAGGAAAGAGTCGCAATCTTATCACATCTGCAGATGCTCCATTAAATTTTAGAGTTTCACAGAATTCCAGAAACACTTCCAGATGAAGATTTGGATCCTCCGTAGGCGCTCCTCCGAACTGATGTTGTTGGATCATAGACAGTAAAGCAGGCTTCAGTTCAAAATTGTTTGCTTCAATTGGAGGCCTTCTAATGCTAGATCTCAGGCCTCTAGCACTTGGCACAGCATAGTCTCTCAACGGCTTGTTCTCTACCTGATTGTTCTCTTCTTGATCAGCCATTTCTCGTTGTTTTTGAAGTCGTCTCAGAGTGTGAAAGGTTCGTTCTATTTCAGGATCAGCTTCACGAAGGACTCCCTCTCGATCTGACCTAAGCATTCAACGAGAAAGGTATACTTCCAATGCAAGTTAGAGAGCAAAATTGCAAAAAGGAAAATTTTGAAAAATAAAAGAAAAACTATGTAGAAATCTGGATTAATCAAATTGCAATTTTCCAATATTGACGCAGTCCCCGGCAACGACGCCAAAAACTTGATTGTTTGATTCCGCAAGTGCACGGTTTGTCGTCAAGTAATAAAATATCGATCCCACAGGGACTGGGACAAGTACTAGAATTTTACGAGTTTTAATTATCCAGATGAATGATCTAATGATAAATTTGCTCTAAATCAAACAATTCAAGCGATCGAAAATCAGCGAAAGTATTGTGGGATAAAAGACAATCTTAGGATTACGGTTTCACCACTCTAACTATTATCATGACAGTTCTCCGTTGACGATTACTTATACCCAGGTCGGTTTCTTTTATTCGAATGCAACTTTCCCTATCAAGGTTTCCGAAATAGACGATCTTTTCATGCTTTGAAATCCTGTCACTAGATTCCCGCAGACCTATCTAAACGTCTACCAGATTCGTAAGCTGATTCCTAATTTATCGACGGCCTCTTTTGAAGATCACGCCAATGTATCTACTTTAATTCATCTCTAGTCCTATGGCATACGTACATAGATGACTCTTACCTGCTTTGGATCCTGTCACATGAATCCTGCAAAGCCTATCTAAACAATTACCATTTTCGTAGAAACCCATCAAAGCATCATTCAACAATCGATACAACCAACAAGGATATGCGTAATCGAACAAACAGAGTTAATAACAAATCATGAAAATAGTTAGGGCTACTCCCTCTTCCTAAGATTTACACGACTACTCCATAAATCCGGAGAATTTGACAAATAGATAGGAAATGGACATTACAAATCCTCCTTGATGGTGTTTCCCCCTCCAAGTCTCGACAAAAGCAAGCTTTTCCTTGATTTCCGCCGCCTCCTTGATGAGTTAGGTCTTCTCCCCTTTTATAGAATCTCAGCGGCACGCCCGTGCTGATCGGCACGGCCCGGACGTGTTCTCTGCGACTTCTCGTTCTTCAATAGCATGCCTTGCCCGTGCTTAACTGGCACGGGCGTGCTCTTCATGTGCCACGGCCGTGCTTAACCAACACGCCTTGAGCGTGTTGGTCGCTAGACTCTGCACGAAATTTTCAAGAAACACCACGGCCGTGCTTAGCCAAGACACGGGCGTGTCTTCACGTGCTGAGTGGTTCGACTGGTTTTGTGCATCCTGTCATCAAAATCCAACACACAGCAGTATCCTTGCCCAAAATATGTTAAACCAAGTAAAAACTATCAATTATGCCTCTAATAAGATAAAAACAAGATGAAATGCATATATATTTCATGCCCCAAAACTATACATGAGTTTCACACATCAGTAGGGTGTCCATCTCCCTCTATCCAGCTCAAATGATCTGCCACCAGGTTCTCCTTGCCACTCCTATCTCTAATCTCCAAATCAAACTCTTGAAGTAGAACCATCCATCTAATCAATCTGGGCTTTGCATCTGGCTTCTTCAAAAGATACTTCAAGCTGCATGATCAAAAAATACAATAACATGAGAATATAGCAAATATGATCTAAATCTATCCAAAGCAAAAACAATAGAAAGGAGTTCTTTTTCTGTAGTGGTATAGTTAGCCTGAGCAGCATTTAAGGTCTTGGAAGCATAGCAAATGACATGTGACGCTCCATCCACCCTCTGTGCCAGTACAACTCCTATAGTAAAATTAGAAGCATCACACATTAGTTCGAAAGGTAAATTCCAATCAAGGGGTCTAATAATAGGAGCTGAAGTAAGAGCCTCCTTTAATCTCTAAAAAGTTTCCTTGCATTTTTCATCAAAATAAAAATCTACATCTTTCTGTAAAAGTCTAGTCAACGGGCGAGCAATCTCACTGAAGTCTCTAATAAATCTCCTGTAAAATCCTGCATGGCCAAGAAAAGCTCGAACATCTCGTACGCATACGGGGTATGATAAAGAAGATATAATACTCACTTTAGCAGGATCCACTTCAATGTCTTTCCTAGAGACTATATGTCCTAAAACAATACCATGCTTTACCATAAAATGACATTTTTCAAAATTAAGAACAAGATTAGTTTCAATGCATCTATGAAGTACCCTAGATAAATTATCCAAACAAGTATCAAATGATGTGCCAAATACGGAAAAATCATCCATGAAAATTTCCATGCAGTGTTCTAATAACTCACCAAAAATACTCACCATACACCACTGAAAAGTCCCTGGGGCGTTGCAATGACCGAATGACATGCGTCTATAAGCAAATGTACCGAAAGGACAAGTAAAAGTGGTCTTCTCCTGATACTCTGGGTCTATATAAATCTGAAAATAACCTGAGTATCCATCTAGGAAGCAGTAGTGAGACTTCCCTGCCAACCTCTCTAGCATCTGATCAATAAAAGGCAAGGGATATTGATCTTTCCTCGTTACCTGGTTCAGCTTCCTGTAATCAATACAAACTCTCCATGAATTCTTCACTCTGGTGGGTACTAACTCATTGCTTTCATTCTCCACCACTGTCACTCCTGATTTCTTAGGCACCACATGAATAGGGCTAACCCACTTACTGTCAGAAATAGGGTATATGATGCTTGCCTGTAAAAGTCTAGTCACCTCTTTCTTTACAACATCTAAAATCAGTGGATTTAGCCTTCTCTGTGGCTGCCTAACTGGCTTGACATTCTCTTCTAAAAATATCTTGTGCATGCAAATGGCTGGGCTAATACCAGGTATATCAGCTAATGTCCACCCAATGACTCTCTTATGCTGCTTCAGAACTTGCAATAATTTGTCCTCTTACTCTGAATCCAGGTTATGGGCGATGATGACAGGTAAACACTGCTCCTCTCCCAAATAAGCATACTTCAAATGATCTGGCAATGACTTTAACTCAATCTGTGACTGCTCAGTAGGTATGGCTGATCCTGGGGCTCAGTGCAATCCCCTACACTCTCACACCTATCTTCTGAATATCCTGAAATTTCAATCAATATAGGTGATCCCTGGGGCTCAGTGCAATCCCCTACACCTATAGAATCATCTCCAACTGGAAATGAATTAGATTAAATCTTCAAATCAACCTCCTCTTTAGCTAAAACATCCTCAACCTCCTCTGAGCTAAAATATCCTTTGTGAATACCAAGTGAAACTCCCTCAGCAAACAAATCTGCATCAACCAACTCATCTAGAATATCCATTCTCATGATAGAATGATCCTCTCTGGGGTGTTTCATAGCGTCAAAAATACTGAACTGCACCACTGTGTCTCCTATCTCCATAGAAAGTGTGCCTGCATATACATCAATCTTTGTCCTTGCAGTCTTCAAGAATGGTCTCCCAAGAATAAGTGAAAATCTATTTGCCAGATAATCCCCCTCCATGTCCAAGATATAGAAATCCGCAGGAAAAATCAACTCCTTCACGTTCACTAGTACATCTTCAATGATTCCAGCTAGGTGAGTCTGACTCCTGTCTGCTAGCTGAATAACCACTCCTGTAGGCTGCAAAGGTCCAATACCAAGCATCTGAAAAACTGATCTAGTCATCACATTAATAGAGGCTCCCAAGTCTAACATAGCATCATGAAAAAAAGTCCTCCCAATCTCACAAGACACAGTAAATACTCCTGGATCTTCACATTTCTGAGGAATTGAATGGATAAGGGCTGAGACATTATTCCCTAAACTGACCAATTCATTTTCCTTCAGCTTCTTCTTGTGCACACACAAATCCTTGAGAAATTTAGCATACTTGGGAATTTGCTTGATCATGGTCAACAAAGCCACCTTAATCTCTACCTTACTAAAAAGTTTCACAAGCTCATTGTACTCCTTTGCCTTCTCCTCCTCCACATTCTTTTTAGCTTGAGTCTTACACTGTGGAAAAGGCAAATGGACTCCTGACTCCTTCACTTGAGCTGAAATTTTTGGAAGTGGAACTTGAACAGGGATTCCAATCGGTTTAGCTGCTGTAGGTTCACTTTTCTTATTGATTTCTCCTTCATCTTCCACCAAAATCACAGGGTCAACTGAAGAAGGACTTAGGCTTGAACTAGGATCGCAACCAACTGATTTAGGAACCATTTCGGGGCTGATCTGAGTTGGAAAACTAGGTGCTGTGAATTTCTCAGAAAAATCAGCCCTTGGAGTGTTTGGACTTGAAGCAACCTTCCCACTCCTTAAAGTAATTGCACTAACATTCCCCTTAGGATTAGGAGTTGCTTGAGAAGGTAATTGACTTGATCCTTGGGCTTGCATTTGATTCATCCCACTAGCTAGTTGACCAATATGTCTCTCAATGTTTTGAAGAGTGGAATCATTCTTTTGTTGCCCTTGTTGTTGTTGAAAAATTTGTTGTTGTTGAAGAATTTGTTGCATCATCTCCTCTAGCTTTTGTTGTTGAGCATTAAAACTACTAGAACCTCTATAGCCCCCTTGATTAGTGTGGGACTTTGGTTGGCCTTGAAATGAAGGATTAGGCTGCTGAAAACCTTAATGTTGCTGTGAATTCTGAAATTGAGGTTGTTGGGGCTAATTAAATGGTTGAAATTGCTGAAAATTAGGCTGGGAACTAGGCTGAAATTGCTGCTCTGAAAATGCTGATTTAAAGGCTGAAATTGTTGGTTGAAAGGCTGAAATTGTTGAGGTTGAAAACTCTGATTTGAAGGCTGGAAATTTTGGTTTGAAAGCTGTGATTGATGAAAAGTTTGCTGAAAATTCTGAATTGGTTGAAAAGTTTGCTGGTTTTGTTGGAAGTGAGGCTGAAATGGTTGATTCCCTTGCTGAAATTGTTGGTAGGGCTATTGGAAATGCTGATTTTGCTGCTGAAAACTTTGGTTTGGTTACTGTAAATGATGGAAAGAAGGCTGATTTTGTTGTAGGGACTGTTGTGAAGCATTTTGTTGATAGAAATAATTTCCATACTTTAAATTAGGGTGATTCCTCTAACCCGGATTGTTCGTAAATGAATAAGGGTCATTCTTTGACTGAAATTGTCCTCTAGTCAAAGCGGCTAATGATTCATCTTGTTGTAAATTTGGACACAAATCCGAGTTATGCTCTTGACTTGAACAAATGCTACACAACCTCATCACTTGATTTGTAGGTGAAACTATTGGAACATTCTGATTTTGGCTCAAATTATTCAAAGTCATCTGCTTCACTAAAGAAGTAAGCTCCACCAAAGAATTCTTGATATCCTTTTGTTCATTTGAAATCATTTGGACTTCATTCACCCCTCTAGTGGAAAGAGCTCTACTTCCAAATTGTTGTGAATTTTCCACCATATTTGAAATTAATTCTCTAGCTTGATCTGGTATCTTGTTCACTAAAGCTCCTCCAGCTGTAGCATCAATCATAATTCTATCCATCTGAAGTAGACCTTTATAGAAATACTGAATAAGAAGCTGCTCACTGATTTGATATTGTAGACAACTTGAGCACAGCTTGTTGAATCTCTCCCAATAATCATATAAGGTCTCTCCCACCACTTGCTGAATACCACAGATGTTTTTTCTGATTATAGCAGTTCTGGAGGCTGGAAAGTACTTCTCTAAAAATACCTTCTTCATGGCAATCCAACTTGAAACATGTCCAGTAGGCAAATAATAAAACCAGTCTTTAGCTGCTCCAGTCAAAGAAAATGGAAACGCCCTTAACTTGATATCCTCTTCAGAAATCCCTTGAGGCTTCATGGTGGAGCACACTACATGGAACTCATGCAAATGATTGTTTGGATCTTCTCCAGATTGTCCTTGAAACTTGGGCAGTAAATGAATAAGGCCTGATCTCAGCTCAAAATCACCAGCTAACTCTGGATAAGCAATGCAAGAATACTGGAAAGCAACATCAGGGGCTGCAAGCTCCTTCATAGTTTTCTGATGTTCTGCCATGAGACTGCTTGAATGAGTAGAAATAATCTCAATAGCTTCTGAAACTCTGCCTTGATTCCTCCTAGCTCTAAATGTTCTCTCAATTTTAGGATCAAACTCCTCAAGATCACCACCTGCAGTCCTGGTCATAAACCAAACAAAATGGCAGCAAATGTATATAGAAAAATAGAGCAAATGAAATAGATCACAAAATATGGAAATAAGCACACAAGCTCAAATCAAACAAACTTAACTAGTGTTCCCCGACAACGGCGTCAAAAATTTGATGGATGCCCACAATCAAGTGTCACGAATAAGCCTCAAATTTAAAATATTTATAAGTTGAAAACCCTTAGCTGACAAAATTAAATATAGTACAGGGGCCTCAAGTCGTATTTTTCCAAAGACTAGATAAGGATGTTTAACTCAAGCTTGAATGTGTCGTTTCCTATGTTTTGGGTTTTCAAATTAAAATGGGGGTTTATTTTGCAAATTTGAATGAAATAACAATTTGAAACAGATTGAACTTGGCTAAAGCATAAATGGATTAGGAAATTACGAAAACTATATTTAACCTATTTGAAAATTGAATCAAGGGAACTAAACTTATCTCTAATTGAGAAATAAGCAATTTAACTTGATACTATAGAATTAAAAATTCAAAAACTGATAACAAAAGCAAGAAAGCTTAAAATATATAGCTCAATTACAGCAATGTGAAGTTGGAACAAAACTTACTAAAGAAAACAGGATTGAATGAAACTGAGAACTGCCTGATCAGTCAACAGACCAATCAGATACAAGCCTGATCAGTCAACAGACCAATCAGATACAAGCCTGATCGGTCGAACAGATCGATCAGAGGCTCTCCTGATCAGTCACACAAACCGATCAGGTGCAAACTGAACAGAAAGCTGAAGAAGAAAGATGAATGCAGAAACTAAGATTACAGATACAAAATTCTAACAACAGAAAACAAGTATTCAGAAACTAAAATTGCAAGAACTAAACAACAGATCCATCCCTTCAATCCAAAATCCTTCTCGCCATCACACAAGAATCAGCTAGAAACCCTCTAGCTCGACAAATCAACAGAGAACTGGCTACTGCGATCAGTTTATCAGCAGATTGATGATGCAGCTGAAATCTTCTTCCGTTCTCCTCCTTCTTTGTGAGTTGGATGCGATTGTGGCTAAGGAACCTCAGAACCCTTCAGAGAAGCCCTCTGAATGCTTCGATTGATGAAGATTAGCGAACGACGGGAATAGATCAGAAGAATCAGAGCCCAGGGCGAAACCCTCACCCGAGCCCACTTCAGCTCCGAGATTGGCTGCAAACTTCAGCGGAAACCTTCCTCTATGATTTGAGAACTCGAAATGAATGTGGATCTGAAGTGGCCGCTGTAACACCCCAAAATTTCACCATGAATAATATTGTGAATTCATTATGAAATATTATGTGAATAATATTGTGAATTTATTATGAAATATTATGTGAATAATATTTTGGATTCATGGAAAATTATTATAAAAATATTATGTAAATAATGTTATGAATTCAGGAAAAATTATTAGGAAATATCATGATGAATTTGGCTTAATAGGCTTTGATATGGATTAGTGCAAAAAGGTAGTAAAAAGAAAGTGTAGGAAGGAGGAAGCAAGGATCGAACCTTGAAACTCCTAGATGCACTCTCCATGTCTTAACCACTACACCAAGCATTGTTTCTTGTTGAGAGAATAAGAAACATGCTTGTTAAGCGTGTAATAGTGAAGAGACATGTCTTTTCATGAGAAAAGTATAAATAAGAGAGGGAAGAGGTGTGAGTAACTTCCTCTTCTTCTTCCTTTTCTCTTCCCCACCGAAACTTCATTGCCCCTCTCCCTTGTGTTTTCGAAAAATACAACCTAGGGTTTCTAACCCTAGGGAAGTGGAAGGAAGGAGACTATCTAAAGGGTCTTGCCCTCCACTAGGGCCAAGAAGTTCTAGAGGAGTTTTGGCGAAAGGAACCTCCACTTCTCCTTCAACCAAGGGTACCCTAAGGATCTAGGGAAGGCGAAATTCAAGCGAAAGGATGTAAGTATCCCCTCGCCTGCAGTGTAATCGTTATTGTTTGATTTGTATGTTCTTCTTCTTGTTGTTTTTGAAAAAGGGAACCTTCTTCCCTTGTGCACCATTCGGCCACCCCCAAGAAGGAGGTCTTGGTTACTTCTTGTTGCATGAGGAGACCCCTAGGAACTTAGGGTATGAATATATGTTGTTCCCCATCATGTTGTGATAAGAAAAAGTAGGGTTATCCACCCTACAAGTTTCGGCCAAGAGGGAATAGGCTAGGGCTTTTGGGTTGCATGCTATCCTATGATATGTCCATGATTAGTATTGTAGATAAAGTGTTTGTGTAAATGTTTGTGTGAAGATTGGATGTCAAAAACCTAGCCTACCCTACCCTACAATGTTTCGGCCAACCCTAGGTGGATTAGGGTTTAAGGTTGTATGATTTTCCCTATGATATATCCATGCTAAATAGCATAGGCAAGGTGTTTGTGTAAATGCTTGTGTGGATATTTGAAGTCAAAAACCTAGCCTAGCCATCCTACAAGTTTCGGCCAACAATAGTTTAGGGTTAGGGTTGCTTGATTTTATTCCCATGATGCATGCTATATATGATACGTGATGATTGTATGGGCTGTACCCTATGAGATATGCTTAGGATTGCTATGATGATATGTATGTACAAGTGGTGTTTAAATGGAATATTGATTTGGAAACTAAATGTCCCTAGCATGTGATATTCGGCTAAGCATGGAAAATTAGGGTTTGTGAAGGTTAAACTACCCTACGAGACATGATTAGGTTTAGTATGATGATATATAAGATGATATGTGATGTAAATATGGTTTATTCATGATTTTAACATGCTTGGAAACTAAGGTATGTATGCTGGAATTTTCTGTAAAGAATGATAAGTAGGACTTAAGAAGGGGTAACAACCCCAACATGCCTTCTAATGTCTCCTCTATGATGTCTACCTTAATGTATGATGTTAGTGTAATGTTTTTCATGGTTTATCATGCTCTAAACTTAGAGTTTATATGCTGGAATTTTCTGATTAAATAAGAATTTGGGCTAAGGGGGAAGCTACAACCCAATTAGGCACGCCTAGGATGCCCATAATATGCTGTGAGTAGTATAGGTGATAACATGTCTTCTCCCATGCTTTTTCATGCTCTAAGAATCATGATGTACATGTCTATGTTTAAGCTCTCTAAGCACCCTTATGTTATGCATGGCTTATGTATGATGAAATGCCTAAGAGATGCTTCCCTGTAAGTCGGGACTAAGAGCACTCTTCATGATAAGATAAGAGGCATGCCATGCTCATGATATGACAATGATGTGATAGGTTATGATGATATGCTTATGATATGATAAGAATGTGTTATGCAACTCCTAGGTCGACGGATTATGAACGGACCTAGTAAGAAACAAGAATGTGCTATGCTTATGATATGATAAAATCCATGTATGCTATTTTACTTTATGAATGGGCTTGTACCGGACCGAAGTATGGGTCCAAGGGATGGGCACCTTAAGAACGCCCCGGTTCTGGACTACCGACTATGCTGTCCACGGTTCTGGCACTACCGTAGCTGTGCAACAGGGATGGGCACCTTAAGAACGCCTCGGTTCTGGAACTACCGTAGCTGTCCTTACCCTAGTAGGTCGGGGCTCGCTACCTCGTATCTACTTAGGGATGCACGCTTATAATGTATGTATGTGGTACAAGCCGGGGACCCCCAATAATGATATGATGATGTTTAAGTATTTAAAAGTATGATTTTAAAAAGTTAAGCATCCTTATGTATATGCATTCCATACTTTATACTGTTTGCTTAGAAACTTTGATGTTTAGTATGCTATGATGAACTGATGCTTATGATTTATTATGTGTACATGTTGTATGCTTTCGTATGGATTTTGCGAGTAGGACAGGATCCTTACTAAGCATTTGTGCTTACTAGTTTATGTGTTGTCTTGTGCTGCAGATAAAGGTAATGTACACTTAAACTAGAGGAAGAGGCAGGTGGGCTGATGATGTGTGGGGTGGTGGCTCGGGAAAGAATGATTCTATATCTACTTAATATGCCTATGTTTATGTTCCCTAACAATAAGTGTTGGTGATTAAGATTGACCTGGCATGACAATGTTTACCTTTAGAAGTCCTTTATATTTGATTATGTTATGAGTTACATTACTGGTGAACTTATCAGGTTGTAGAATGACTTTGATAGTTAACAAGCATGCTTAGTCCTTAGCCCTTGCTTTATTGTTTTAATGTCATGCTAGAAGATAGAAAAAAAAATATTACTATATGATTGAGTTGTACGTAACCCCGCCCCGAGGGTAGATATAAGGGCGGGCGTTACAAGTTGGTATCAGAGCAGGTTTCCCCTCCACCACACACACATCAAGCTTCATCCTGCCGCTTCCAAGTAAGAGATCCTAACCTCGCTTTACTTTATTTTATGTACAGTAATGATTATAGAAATGATTAATACTTGCATAACAAGTGAAAATAGTATTGATTCTTATGTAGTCATTTATCACTTGTATGATAGATATGGCTAGAGGACGTAGCAATCGGGATAAATAAATTTTGATGATATAATAAATAAGATCTCATTTACCCTATAGTAACCATGCGACAAATAAGGACCTAAGTTATGAACGCCGACCTATCCAGATCCTAGATCGGGAAGTCAAAATGTTAAGGAATAAGGAAGTGCCCTTAGTAAAGGTTCTGTGGCGGAACGAGCAGTTCGAAGAAGCCACCTGGGAACGAGAAGAGGCAATACGATTAAAGCATCCGGAACTGTTTTAAAGTTCGGGACGAACTTTTTATAAGGTGCGTAGGATTGTAACACCCCAATTTTACGATTTGAGTACCTGGGAATTGTTTAAAGTTCGGGACGAACTTTTTATAAGATGTGTAGGATTGTAACACCCCAAAATTTCACCATGAATAATATTGTGAATTCATTATGAAATATTATGTGAATAATATTGTGAATTTATTATGAAATATTATGTGAATAATATTTTGGATTCATGGAAAATTATTATAAAAATATTATGTAAATAATGTTATGAATTCAGGAAAAATTATTAGGAAATATCATGATGAATTTGGCTTAATAGGCTTTGATATGGATTAGTGCAAAAAGGTAGTAAAAAGAAAGTGTAGGAAGGAGGAAGCAAGGATCGAACCTTGAACCTCCTAGATGCACTCTCCATGTCTTAACCACTACACCAAGCATTGTTTCTTGTTGAGAGAATAAGAAACATGATTGTTAAGCGTGTAATAGTGAAGAGACATGTCTTTTCATGAGAAAAGTATAAATAAGAGAGGGAAGAGGTGTGAGTAACTTCCTCTTCTTCTTCCTTTTCTCTTCCCCACCGAAACTTCATTGCCCCTCTCCCTTGTGTTTTCGAAAAATACAACCTAGGGTTTCTAACCCTAGGGAAGTGGAAGGAAGGAGACTATCTAAAGGGTCTTGCCCTCCACTAGGGCCAAGAAGTTCTAGAGGAGTTTTGGCGAAAGGAACCTCCACTTCTCCTTCAACCAAGGGTACCCTAAGGATCTAGGGAAGGCGAAATTCAAGCGAAAGGATGTAAGTATCCCCTCGCCTGCAGTGTAATCGTTATTGTTTGATTTGTATGTTCTTCTTCTTGTTGTTTTTGAAAAAGGGAACCTTCTTCCCTTGTGCACCATTCGGCCACCCCCAAGAAGGAGGTCTTGGTTACTTCTTGTTGCATGAGGAGACCCCTAGGAACTTAGGGTATGAATATATGTTGTTCCCCATCATGTTGTGATAAGAAAAAGTAGGGTTATCCACCCTATAAGTTTCGGCCAAGAGGGAATAGGCTAGGGCTTTTGGGTTGCATGCTATCCTATGATATGTCCATGATTAGTATTGTAGATAAAGTGTTTGTGTAAATGTTTGTGTGAAGATTGAATGTCAAAAACCTAGCCTACCCTACCCTACAATGTTTCGGCCAACCCTAGGTGGATTAGGGTTTAAGGTTGTATGATTTTCCCTATGATATATCCATGCTAAATAGCATAGGCAAGGTGTTTGTGTAAATGCTTGTGTGGATATTTGAAGTCAAAAACCTAGCCTAGCCATCCTACAAGTTTCGGCCAACAATAGTTTAGGGTTAGGGTTGCTTGATTTTATTCCCATGATGCATGCTATATATGATATGTGATGATTGTATGGGCTGTACCCTATGAGATATGCTTAGGATTGCTATGATGATATGTATGTACAAGTGGTGTTTAAATGGAATATTGATTTGGAAACTAAATGTCCCTAGCATGTGATATTCGGCCAAGCATGGAAAATTAGGGTTTGTGAAGGTTAAACTACCCTACGAGACATGATTAGGTTTAGTATGATGATATATAAGATGATATGTGATGTAAATATGGTTTATTCATGATTTTAACATGCTTGGAAACTAAGGTATGTATGCTGGAATTTTCTGTAAAGAATGATAAGTAGGACTTAAGAAGGGGTAACAACCCCAACATGCCTTCTAATGTCTCCTCTATGATGCCTACCTTAATGTATGATGTTAGTGTAATGTTTTTCATGGTTTATCATGCTCTAAACTTAGAGTTTATATGCTGGAATTTTCTGATTAAATAAGAATTTGGGCTAAGGGGGAAGCTACAACCCAATTAGGCACGCCTAGGATGCCCATAATATGCTGTGAGTAGTACAGGTGATAACATGTCTTCTCCCATGCTTTTTCATGCTCTAAGAATCATGATGTACATGTCTATGTTTAAGCTCTTTAAGCACCCTTATGTTATGCATGACTTATGTATGATGAAATGCCTAAGAGATGCTTCCCTGTAAGTCGGGACTAAGAGCACTCTTCATGATAAGATAAGAGGCATGCCATGCTCATGATATGACAATGATGTGATAGGTTATGATGATATGCTTATGATATGATAAGAATGTGCTATGCAACTCTTAGGTCGACGGATTATGAACGGACCTAGTAAGAAACAAGAATGTGCTATGCTTATGATATGATAAAATCCATGTATGCTATTTTACTTTATGAATGGGCTTGTACCGGACCGAAGTATGGGTCTAAGGGATGGGCACCTTAAGAACGCCCCGGTTCTGGACTACCGACTATGCTGTCCACGGTTCTGGCACTACCGTAGCTGTGCAATAGGGATGGGCACCTTAAGAACGCCTCGGTTCTGGGACTACCGTAGCTGTCCTTACCCTAGTAGGTCGGGGCTCGCTACCTCGTATCTACTTAGGGATGCGCGCTTATAATGTATGTATGTGGTACAAGCCGGGGACCCCCAATAATGATATGATGATGTTTAAGTATTTAAAAGTATGATTTTAAAAAGTTAAGCATCCTAATGTATATGCATTCCATACTTTATACTGTTTGCTTAGAAACTTTGATGTTTAGTATGCTATGATGAACTGATGCTTATGATTTATTATGTGTACATGTTGTATGCTTTCGTATGGATTTTGCGAGTAGGACAGGATCCTTACTAAGCATTTGTGCTTACTAGTTTATGTATTGTCTTATGCTGCAGATAAAGGTAATGGACACTTAAACTAGAGGAAGAGGCAGGTGGGCTGAAGATGTGTGGGGTGGTGGCTCGGGAAAGAATGATTCTATATCTACTTAATATGCCTATGTTTATGTTCCCTAACAATAAGTGTTGGTGATTAAGATTGACCTGGCATGACAATGTTTACCTTTAGAAGTCCTTTATATTTGATTATGTTATGAGTTACATTACTGGTGAACTTATCAGGTTGTAGAATGACTTTGATAGTTAACAAGCATGCTTAGTCCTTAGCCCTTGCTTTATTGTTTTAATGTCATGCTAGAAGATAGAAAAAAAAATATTACTATATGATTGAGTTGTACGTAACCCCGCCCCGAGGGTAGATATAAGGGCGGGTGTTACAGCCGCGCACGATCGGAGAAGAAACGCAAAGAACATACGAAGAACAGAAAGAACTGGAAGAACACGCGGCGACCCAGATCTTAGGAGAAGTTCTGTTTTAACAGTTAGGAATGAACGACTGTAATCATCCTCGCCTCATCCAATGGTCAGATCAACCCAGATTGAGTCCAAACCTTCCAGATCTCCATCAATGGTCAGGATCTGCTTCTCCTCAGCTGGGATCGATCAGATCTACAACGGATGGCTTAGATCTCCCTGCCTCTTGAATGGATGATTTTGACTCCTCTTAAGCTTGATCCAACGGTCAGATGACTTCTGATTTAGACCAAAGCCTCAGATATTGATCCATGGTCTTGATTAACTCTATCTTGGGCTCGGATTGATCAGAAGCTGATAGATGGCTCAGATCTCACCGTTTCTTGATTGGATGGCCCACATTCTACCAATGCTTGATTATCTTGATCCGAATCCAATTCTGACTCAAGCTCTATCCAATTTGATCTAGGTCCATGATCATTCTATGCCTACAAAATTAGATTTAAATTTAATGTCAAAACATCTCAAATATACAAAGATTTGCAATCAAAAGCCAAAATAGACATAACTCATGGAACCTAGTGTAAATGCAAGATTAAGCATGTAAAAAGGGATCAAAACATAGATTTGAGAGCCTAAATTGATTAACAAAATGGTAATTATCAGGCTCCAACCTCGATATTGGACTAAGGAGCAAAGGGAAAATTTAGAGATGGACAAGAAGGTACAAAAATCATATTAGATCTTATGCCTTCTAATGTGTTGGTGAGAATTGGTGATTGTAAGAATGCAAGAAACCTTTGGAGAAAGATAATTGCCCTACATCAAAATACCACATAAGTCCAAGAAGTAGAGGAGGAAAAGGAAGTGGAAGCATCCATCACCTCAAGTGAGCAAGAAGTAGAAGAGCTCAAAGAAATGAGCCTAATTGCTCATGGAGTGGCTCAAGTTGATGAGGAAGCATCATCCAACTCTGATAATGAAGAAATCACATTCATGAGTGTGGATGAACGATCTATAGCATCCAAGGTTGAAGAGGAAGCCAAGAAAAATAAAGAAGAGATCTTGGAAGTCAACATTGCGAGTACCTCCACTAAAGCAAAGTCAAAAGATCACATCATTTGCTTCAGATGCAATAAGAAGGGACACTACAAGGATAAATGTCTAATGGGTAAGAAAAATGAGATAAACCCTAAGCTCAATTCAATTTCTTTAAAATCTAATTTAAGTTATAGGGAAAAGAAAGAGAAGAAGTATATTAGATGCTTCATGTATAGGGAGCAAGGTCACTACCACACTAAGTGCCTAAAGAGTGGATAACTCAAGAAATTGGCGCATTTGAAGAAGTGAGAGAAGAAGAAAAAGAAGAAGAGCTCACATCAAGGGGGAGCTTCAAAGACAAGGGAGGTAATCCCTAATTTGAAGAGTAATTCAAATTTTAATTTTTCCATGTATGCTAGAAATAATTGTCATCATGTACTCATACAAAATTTTGGTTTTAAGTATCATAATAGAAATATGGTCATTGCAAATCATAACCCTAGGAAATCCATTCATGATAAACTTAAAACAATTAATCCTAAAGATCAAGGCATTAATCCCAAGAAGAGGAGACACATGTCTATAATGGCTAGGTCTAGGAATGTCCAAGGTTGACATGTTGATTCTAGGGTTAGAACTTTAAAAAGACAAAATCAAGCTTTGAAAGCAAAACGCTTGATAGATTAGAGAAAACCCTAGAGAGATTCAATGTTGAATCCAAAGGGTTAGATAAATTGTTGGGGAGCCAAAGACCCAACAATGATAGATCGGATTTGGGGTACCGGTCTAGGTTCTCCAATGCTAAGGAAAAGACATATGCAAGAATGTCATATGACTATAGCAAAGAGAAACCCAAAATGGCAAGGGAGTGACATTTAAGGGTAAAAAGATATTAACCAAGGACAAGATATCCGAGGTTAAGGGGAAGAAGAACTTAACCAAGGACAAGACGTTCAAAGTTAAGAATGTGAGATTTATAAGTCAAGTATCACCGGAGGTACACCGGTATGGCCTAGCAATTGTGAATGAGTTACCTAGGGAGGTGGTTAAAGCTAAAAGCTCTAGGGAGAGCTCAAAGAGATAATTTGGAACCCATGGTCAATGGATCTCAGGTGATTACTACTTGGGAGTCTAGATGGGCCATGGAATGTGCCAAAGAGTTTGGAGACGGATTTGAGTTTCAAACCTAAGGGATTAACATATGTGGTTTGTGTTTCATGCAAGAAATATGACATTAGTGTCATATTGCATGAAAATTTGGTTGTCGATGTATAGATGCCATATAATTCAATACTAGGGATGCATTGTGGTTTGGTATGGGCAGATACATCCAGAGGAAGCCAAAACTAGTACTTTAGGTCAAAGTTCAATTAAACCATTTAGATAGTTTTGGATTTTATGTCAATCTTGGAATCTGAGATATGCAAATTTTTAAATGTATTTTTCTCAAATAGACATGTGTATCACAAATCTCTCCAAAAAATTTAGAAAATTTTGGAGAATTGTAGATTTATTGGTACATTTCTGAAATTGAGTTTAGAATGCAGAAATAGGCCGAAATAGGGTGTCAGTCGATTGGTGTAGAGGAGCAATCAACTAGTAACAATGCTTTCTAGAGTGAGAAAGGTACTGTAAGGTTTTTTTGATAGGATAAATTGACTGATAACTGTCTCAGTCAACTGATACATACTGAAATTGTTTTTTAGCAATTAGAAAAGTATCCTAATGATGGAAAACACGTATATAATTTTATGGGAGGTTAATATACAATGTTTATTGAGAGGTTAAAGAATCCAATAATTGGGATATTGTTGGAGTTCTTTTTAATGAATGACAGAGGAGAATTAAGATTTAATTGAGAAAATCTTATGTACCTTTGCAAGAAATCCTAGCTCAAGGGGAGCTTAGGTGAAGGGGGAGCCTTGTTGCTCATTTATTGGCAAAGGAGAGCCTTGTGATAGGTTCTTAAAAAGTCTTTGGTAAGTCCAAGTATAGGGGGAACCTTGGGATAGGTTCTTAAAATGCCCTTTCGTAAAATTCTTAACTCATTAGGGAGGTTAGGTGTTTGAGAACCTTGTGATAGGATTCCATGAATTGTTTGCATTGCATTTGCATATGCATTGGCAGTGTAAGTCCAAGGTGTAGCCTTGGCAATGTAAGTCTAAATATTTTTAGCATTGTGATTTGCTATTTGTTTTCCCTAAAACGTATTGTCAAACATCAAAAAGGGAGAGATTGTTGAGGTAATCTATGATCCGTGTGACCATGTGTTTTGATGTTTGGACAAAGAGTTTATGTTAGGTTCACCCTTGTGTTTGATATGTGTATTTGAGTGTGCATGTTTGCAGGATAAACATATGACTCAACTTGATGGCTTCGGGTCCGGTGAAGGATGGAGCATCCGAGGGACCGTGGACATGAAAACAACAATGAGCCGAGGGAAGCGTACTTTGAGATATACATGAAGGATGACATGAGGACGAGCCATAAGCTTGTATACATCCGAGGGACGAGAGCCAAAGCGAAAAAGGCTTGAAGGTGATAGGTTAAGGCTACGATGAAGAGTTAAGTGAATCGTGAGGGTCCAAGTGCGAGTGAAATGTACTCGGTGTTAGTGATATAAGAGAAGTGTCCTAAGGCAATCGCCTTATTATTGTAATCATTTATTCTAATAAATGAATATTCACTATTTGAGTATACATGTTTGTGTATTTGATTGAGATCTTAAACTCATTTACTGAATGTCCATAATAAAATTCACAGCATGAGAGAATTTGTGATGAATTCACAACTAGTGATTATCTCTACATGTGCAATTGTGAAGTATTGATTTTATCCCTAGTCGATGAATTGATAAATACGGACACTATCAATTCTGTTGAGACTAGCATGGGTTATTCTCTAATCAGCTGATTCTCACTGGCTGGTGACATTGAGATGTCCGAAAATAAACATGAATGCTAGTTAAGGGAACTAGTTCATTGGAGTGATTGGCTGTAAAACTTCATATGGTAGTCTACATATAGATATGTCAGTGAAGTTCTTACTGCAGCTTAAGTGCGATGTTCCTTTGACTTGCGGTGTTCAAGTCATCTTGGTCATGGAGACTTATACTTTGACATCTTAAGCAAGCATCTCCAAGGAGGTGTGGACCCAGGATGATTGGGTATAAGCCGAAGTGCCCGAAGATGTTTGAACAGCCTACAAAGGATTCACCACTCCTTGCGAGGAGATGTATACCCGAGGCCTATCGTTGGATTGTTACTCGAAGCCTCTGGCCAGAGCATGACATGTTCAGAGTATGAATCTCTTAAATACATGAGAGTAATTAGAATCCGTAGGACGAGAAAATGTTACTTGGGCTAGGTGTGACGTAGTCAGCCTAGTGGGGACTGACACACATAGACCATGTCCTGAACCAAGTGGGTATAAGATGGTGAAGGGAATGGGGCACGATTCATTATAGCTGCTGAAGGGTTTCAGAATTGTTTCTGAGGTCAACCGTTGATCTTTCGATTAATTGGGGATCATGATGTACTACTAGGTACCACTCATGATCGTTCTATAATTGATTAATTATAGACGGCCAACATAAATCGAAAGCCTATTTAGTCACACGCACTACGAGTAATCCGAGGGATTTAAAACGAGTTGAAAATTGGATTTTCCAATCAAGAGAGATTAAGTTTGGTTGAGCCAAACGATAAGTCGAATCTGAATTTTTCAGAGACGCATTGGAAGCGTAAAATGGCTAAGTCTTTTGAAGACTTAATAGATGAATTAAATAAGTTTAATTCATTGGGGCTTGGCTTGGATGGGCCGACCAAAGAGGGCCTCCATCCTCTTTGCTTGGCCGGCCACAACAAAGGGAGAGAACCAAGTTTTTGGTTCAATTTATAAAATAAACCAAGTGTGGTTTGTTTTATAAAATTATGGATGATATAAATTTTTATATAATAAACCAAGGTTTGGTTTATTTTTCATGGAAATTAAAATGAACCATGGATTGGTTTATTTTATAAAATCAATCATGGATTGATTTACCATGATAAGGAAATTTATTCCATAGGAGAGAAGATTTTTATCATGAATTAAAATATGATTTTAACTATGATATAAAATCAAACTTGGCATGATGGAATAAGTTATTCCATATTTGAGATGCTTGATGGTTGAGAGGCCACTATATAAAGGACCCAAGGCAAGGCTTGGGGATGAATCGTAGAGATGAAGGCATAGGCTCTCTCTCTCTCTTTCTCTCCTTCTCTTCTCCCCTTCTTGCCGTGCGCCAACCAGCCCCAAGAAGGAGCACCAGCCGGCCGCCCCTGCCCTTTCCCTGCCGACCACCACCTGCTGCCGGAGAAGGAAGCTCCGGCCATCTCTTGGCCGGAAGAAGGTGCTGCCGAAATTAGAGTTTGCCGCAAGGATCTTTTTGCCGCAAGCCTCTTCTTTTGCTTCGTCGGAATTTTGATTCCGGCCATCCTTTTGTGGTTAGTCTTCTGACTTCTCTCTTGGTTTTTCTCGTCGCGTTCTCGGAGAATCTAGTAGTTCTCGAGAACACGAAACTCGTGGCTTTGCAAAGTCATCCCGAAGATACTCGGCGTGGACGCGAATAGAGGCGGAGCTTCCAAGGGACGCTTACGGTTGGATCTCGTCCCTTCCTTCGAGTTACGCGAGGTAATACGTAAATTAGTTTATGTTTCTGCAAAATTTTAAATATATGATCATGTCTACACAAGATAAACTTGCATGCTTAGATGTGTGGTTAAATAATTTAGAGAAATTATTTATGCTAAATCTTCCGCTGCACGTAATTAATTTTGAAATTACGAACCCGCATTCATGTCAACGTGCACCTGGTCCCAACACTCGGGAAGGAAAACCCTAGGTTTACAATTTTACCAATTGACTGGTTGAGGTCACAGAAAGTCAATCGACTGATCTTTCTGTGCAGTCGACTGGTGTCGACTGGATTCGAATGTTGGGTTGTAACGCTTGAATTCGACAGCTGTTAGTCGACTGGTGTTTGTACCAATCGACTGGTAATGGCTGGATTAGCAAACGAGTTCACTACAAGAATTTTAGGATTCAACAACACCCAATAGACAACGGTTGTTTGAAAAACCTTTGTCGTTTTTCCATTTAACAACAGTTTCATTAAAAACCGTTGTAGTTGATCATTTTTTCGGAAAAAGACAACTATTTTTAAAAAACCATTGTCTTATGTATGTCAAAGACAACGGTTTTTAAAACTGAATTAACCATTGTCTATTTGTGTTGCTAAATTGAAATACACAACAGCGAGCAAGGGAAAATGCGCGCCATTTACATTGTAATGAGTAATATATATTTTAGATAACACATGGTACCTCCCCTTAATTCATTCTCTTAAATCGCCGCAGCGAGCGACAACGCCGCCCTAAGACACCTCAAACTTCTTTGCCATCTTTTCCTTCTTCTTCTTCCTCCTCTTCGTCGATGCTTTATATACGCATAAATATCACTCGCTTGCCTTTAGTTTGCTTCACCGGTTGCCAAAAAGAAAGGGGCGAGGGTTTCGGGGGCGAGAGAGAGAGAGAGAGAGGGGGGGGGGAGGCAATGGCTTCTTCCTTCGACGATGCCTTCACCGGCAGCGACGATGAGGAGGTTTCGATGGTGAGTACTTCCTCTCATCCTTTCGACGAGGACGGTTACCTGGGCTACGACCCCCAACTACCGTCGCAGTATTTTGACGCCTTCTCGTCCGCGTTCTCCCCCTCCGAGGACGTCGGTCTCAATGAAAAGCGGCAGCTTCCCTTCTTCACCCGTGGGTTATAGCTTCCGAGGGGAAGCTCTCCCTTCTGACTTCTCGGATCCCGTGCTAGAATCCAACGGGAAGCACTTCGGGGAGGTGGATCACGATGGGGTGTTCTCTTCGGATGGGCCGGTACTACCGTCGGCCATCGAGATGGAGCCGAAGGAGGGGTTTCTCCTGCGGGAATGGTGTCGGTGAGTGCCTCCTTTCATCATCTGCTTTGTTGATGCCCTTATTTCTCCAACATTTTTTTATATGTTGATTCTGGCATCTTAAAGTTGTTGGTGCAGGAAGCACCAGATCGAACCTTGTTTTGATATTGGCAAAGGATTCAAAGTTAAGGGTTATTTGTTGTCTAACAATGCTGCTTGAGAGTGCAGGAAACAAAGTCCTAGCGAAGGGATGCTAGGCACTTGACGATGGGCTGTCAGAAAACCAAGTCCTGGCGAAGGGTTGCTGGGCGAAAACTAAGTCCTAGCGAAGGGATGCTAGGCACCTGACGATGGGCTGTCAGGAAACCAAGTCCTGGCGAAGGGTTGCTGGGCGAAAACCAAGTCCTGGCGAAGGGTTGCTGGGCGAAAACCAAGTCCTGGCGAAGGGCTGCTAGGCGAAAACCAAGTCCTGGCGAAGGGCTGCTAGGCGAAAACCAAGACCTGGCGAAGGGCTGCCGGGCAAAAGTCCAACTGGAGGATCCGGTTGGCACCAGGTAAATTCTCCCGAGAGGAGTAGGTGAGGACGCGTTCCCCTTGAGGGAACATTAGGCGTCGGTTCGACCTAGGGCTCCATTTTGGAGACCAAAGTCAGAACCAAGACAGCTAAGGCTGTATAACCTATTATTTTATTGTTTTATTGTGTTTTGGACTAACCCTGGATGCAGAACCGAAGGAACGAGTGTCTGCAGCTCAGAATGCCTCAAAGGAGTGAGACAACCGCTGACCAGGGCGCCCGGAGTGTCCCGGGCGCCCCCATGGTGAACACAAAACATAACAAGACAAGAAAGACTTCGACAGTACATACCCAGGGCGCCCCCGCTGTCCCGGGCGCCCCCATAGCGAACCAACTCAGCCGCGTCTGCGCTACACGCCCAGGGCGGCCCCGCTGTCCCGGGCGCCCCCAGCCAGACTTACCGAGGAGAGCTCAGCGCTGCAGATAAGGCTTTGACCAGTCAATGCGGGCGCCCCGAGTCATCCGGGCGCCCCGGTCAAACCGGATCCCGAGGATAAGGGGATCAGACGGCGACCGAGCAACAACCGGATCTGCTGCCACGTGGGGGGCGCCCCCGTCGACCAGGGCGCCCCCAGGCCCTATATAAAGGGCCCTCGACCTCCTTCTTCAAAGCATCAATCACTGCGACACTTCTGCGCTCTTCTGCTTCCGCGACACGCTCCAGAAATCTTCCAACTCGAGCTGACGACGTCCCGCTGCTCCGAAACTTCGATCTACACCGGACGTCGGTAACGAAGAGCTGTATTTAAAGTTTACTAAACTGTTCTTGTTATTATCTTTCCTGTAAACTTTTACGAACTTATAGAATTGCCCGCAGAAAACGGTCAACGACCGTGGGCCTTGGAGTAGGAGTCGACCCAGACTCCGAACCAAGTAAAACGACCGTGTTAGCGTTGTTTTTGCTCTGTTTTATTCCGCTGCGCACTTACTCTTTTTAAATCCGAACGAATTGCGACATTCACCCCCCCCCCTCTCTCGCATTTCTCGATCCAACAAGTGGTATCAGAGCGGGGTAGTTCAAACTTGGTGCAACCACCAGTTTGAAAGTTTTTTCGGATTTACGAATTTTTTTAATTTTATTTCTTTTCTTTTTGTTAATCAACGCAACTCAATCTCGTTCGCTTTTTATTTTATATAAATAATATCTGTAGGTGGATTTTGTTAATCACTGCACGAACCCTGGTGAGTGAAGCCGGGTGACGGAAACCCTGGTGAGTGAAGCCGAGTCCCGTTGAGTGAAGTCGGGTGATGGAAACCATGGCGAGTGAAGCCGGGTGACGAAAACCCCGGTGAGTAAAGCCGGGTCCTGGTGAGTGAAGTCAGGTGACGGAAACCTCGGTGAGTAAAGTCGGGTCCTGGTGAGTGAAGCCGGGTGATGGAAACCCCGGTGAGTGAAGCCGGGTCCTAGCGAGTGAAGCTAGGTGAAGGAAACTCTGGTAAGTGAAGCCAGGTCCTAGGGAGGGAAGCTAGGTTGAACAAAGTCCCGGTGAGTGAAGCTGGGCACGAAGTCTTGGACCGGGGACTGAGAATTGAGCGTACTGGTCGGAGAAGGGCACGTGAGCTCTTTCTCCAGGACCAGAATGAATCAGAGAAGGCTAGGGAGCCTATTCTCTGGAATTAGGGGTAAAATGGTCAGAGCTGGATCGGTCTGTGGTCCGATCAGGGAGTTGGCACTAACTCCTGGTCGTGGATCGGTCTGGTGACCGATCCAGGGCCTCTGATCATTCTGGTGAACGATCAGAAAGAGAATAGAATGTTTCTGTTTGGCTTCTGATCGTTCTGGTGAACGATCAGGGAGAGAACAGAAACATTCTGTGCGGTTTCTGTGTGGTTTCTGATCGTTCTGGTGAACGATCAGAAATGGATCAGAGAAGTTCTGGAGAAAACCTTGATCGGTCAAGGTGACCGATCAAGGTTCTCCTCGACTGATCAGGATGGGTCCTGATCGGTCCAGAGGTGACCTGATCGGTCACTATGACCATCAGGGCACAACCTGATCCGTCAGGTGACCAATCAGGTGCCTCAGGTTAGTGAACCTGCGGGTTGTGGCTTGAAAACCCAGTAACCTGGTGGATCGGTCTGGTGACCGATCCACGATCCCTGATTGGTCAGTGTGACCGATCACAGAGTCACTGGATCAATCAGGAGGTAACCTGATCGATCAGGGTCTTCACTGATCAGTCGGGTGACCGATCAGTGTCCGATAGCTTTAATTTGAATTCGTTGTCAGACTTCTGATTTAACTCTGATCGCTTCTGATTTCTCTGTAACACTACTGATTTACTTTTGATTTGTTGTGCTAAGCCTCTGTTGTGTGTGCAGGTAATGCAGGGATGACTCAAACAAAGAAGGAGGGTCAACTGGAGACTTTCGCTTCAGTCAGGTTTGTTTGTTTTCCATTCGCAGGATTCAACGACTTCTGGCGCGGGCTGGCAACTGTCTGGCGAGGCTGGCGACTGACCTGAGGCTTGACTGAAGAGGATTCAGTGGACTGAGTCCAGTAGAGGTCAGTGGGTTGGTGACGGAGCCTGTTGCAGACGCGCCTGTGAGCTGCAGACGCGCCTGGTGAGCTACAGACGCGACTGGGATGACCTGGCGATGAGCAGAGGTTTAAGAGATGGCAAGCAAAGAAGAGATGAAGAATCTTTGAAACTTAGCATCTTTGAAACTCAGTGTCTTTTGAATCATTTGCAACTTGAGCACTTTGAATCAGTGGAGAGCCTTGCGAGTCCATCAGCAAGTAGACACGAAGAGCTGGGAGTTCTTGCGTGAGAGTTGTGCTGGGTTGAGCTCGGTGAAGTGTTCTCTGCTTTGTGCCTTCTGTCCTAGTGCTCTGTAAGCCTTCTTAAGTCTTTGTGTGCTTAATTTGAGATCATTCTTAAGACTGTTGTGGAGAGGTTTCTCCACCGAGAAGGAGGTTCTATTCTATCCGGATTTCCGAGGCTTGATCTGCCGATGATCAAGGGATCACCCACCTCATGGGCACGCCAAGGAGTAGGGGCAAGTTATCCCCGAACCTTGTAAACCCTTTGAGTTAGCGTCTTTAGTTTTCTGTTGTTTTCTGTTTCTGTATTTCTGCTTGTTTTCTTCCGCTGCTAACCTAATCGCAGAAAGTTAAAGAAGGTGAAAGTTTTTGTGTCTGGCTATTCACACCCCCTTCTCTAGCCATCCAAGGTCCAACACACACATCATGCTTTTTGTTGCCACTACATGTCTTGTAATATGGTAACTGATACTGGAAGTAGGGCTACTTTAGGTTTATTTTGGGCAGCAGCACGAGCCAACACAACACTCCAATATGATATGATAATGCATACAATGCTTGAAAAACATCCAGATACCCATAAGTGGCTTCAGAACATTGACCCTAAAAGGTGGGCAAATTCACACTTTACTAGGAGAAGGTATAGAATGCTTACCACGAATTGTGTAGAGAGCTTAAATGCTTTGTTCAAGTCCACATGTGAGCTTCCCATAAACAGGTTAATTGATACTACCAGAAGAAAAGTAGCTCAATAGTTCTTTAACCGTAGAGAGGAAGTCTCCAAATGACATGTTGCTTTGACACCTCATGCTACAAAAGAAATAGATTCAAGGAGAGAGAAAGCTAGAGCTTATAATGTTCACCCTTACTTTCAATCAGAAATGGAAGTAGAAACATGGGGCACTTCATACATTGTTGATTTGGAAAAATTTTTTTTGTCATTGTGTCGTAATTATTCACAGGAACATGGATATACTGCCATATTGTAAGCATTATTTTTATTCAGAAACTTAGATGTGGGTTTACATGGATCGTATTTTCCCTTGTAGAAGTAAGCAGTTTTGGCCTATGGGCGTAAACGACATTACAGTTCTTAGTCCCCGTAGCCTTGTGCAGCCTGGTAGATGAAAGAAGGCACGGATATTGAGTCCAGACACAATGGCAAGGTGAAACTAAAATGCAGCTGATGCAAACAACTTGGCCATAATAGAAAGACATATAGAATGCCGCCAGCACCAAGGTCTTGAGTTAATTGGTATATGTATTGCAGGAATTTCTGATTGAATTGTATATTTTGTAAGGAGGAGAAATGAATGTATATATTTTGTATATTGTACAACCATAGTATTGTCAAAATACTAGTTGTTGTTAATGTTGTCACTTGAAGAAGGATTTCAATATTATGATACATTTCACCTTTTGTAATTCAATGTTAGCAGAAAACATGCCCTCTGATTTCTGAACCCACAATAATGTTATTTCAGGTCTTGAAGTCTTATGTTTTCTGAATATCTGTCATTTGAGCCCCTCTAATTTCTGCTTTGTTGATTCATTGTTTTGTGCCAACTAATATTGTATCAACATGTAATTGATACTCATTATGACTACGTTTAGAAACCAAGAATATCATCAGGTAGCTAAACTCTAACTACTGATAATGAGTTTTGAAAAATTCAAATATCCTAGGTCCATTAAAAAAGTCTCCTTATGTGCCAAATTATGAAAATATGAGCTCATGATGTGCATGGAATCCAATTGTGGTATGCAATGCCTTGTATTTAGGTACTCTCGAGTTGCAATCTTCTTGTTTCATTATTAAAATGTTGTCAGAACATGTACATTTATATAAAAGATTGCCGTATAAGTATTTAATCATACTTGTAAGCAGGTTTTATTAAATTTTTTGCAATCTGAATTCAGATCCACGTTAGGCCTGAACTAGATTATTTCAGGCCTAGCGTGGGTCTGAAATGAGATTATTTCAGGCCCAGCGTGGGCCTGAATCAGTTTGTTTCAGGCCCTGAGTGGGACTGAAATTAGATTCTTTCAGGCCCACCGTGGGCTTGAATTCAAATAATTACAGCAAAAGCAAGTTTCAATATTACTGATGGTATCGATAATAATTACAGATTATTGATTATATCATACACAAAAACAAGGATCTTTAGAATGCAATGTTTCATTGATTTCAAAAGGATTACATACATTGTATAATTACAAATATATAATGTTTGGATTGACACTTAAATATGCATTGTATCAACAAAAATAATATTTACAAATTTAGCTTCCAGAACTGGTCTCTCATTATTTTATATCCCACCTGAAATCGATAAGGTTTCATTTGCTTTTGGCTAAACTCTATGGATCTTTGAAAGACCAGACTTTCAACATACCGCATAATGAAAAAGCACAATCCAACCTGAAAAGACCAATATTGTCATTGTTGTCATCATATAATTCCAATCAAGAAATCAATTGTTATTTTTAACAAAAAAAAAACAAGATCTTACGATCTGCTTTGGGTGGGTCCTTGTACTACAATTTTATTAAAGTCTACCCCCGATATGGAAGACAATCCTTTATTCTATATCTTGTAATATGACTAGTCCAAATTTTTGAAAAACGCCACCTACACAGATTTTACATTAGTAACAATTATATTGCATTGAAACTTTTTGTAGAGGTATATATATGAAATAGAAAACTTACAGTTTTTTCAAATTTGGCAGTGTACCCTTTCATTGCGCCGAGAGAATTATAATGATGGACACTACCTTCCACGAGGTCAATAATCAGTAGATGTCAATGATCATCTGTATTATTTAGAGGATAGATGATATATCTAATTGGTTTATCTGTATCAGTAGCAATTGTTTGTTCAAATGTTGCAGCGTGAATCACCTCAAACAGTTCCTATGTTTATTTAAAAGGAAGTGTTAGTCGACTAAATACTAGAAAAAAATAACAAAACTGTTGGAACTTGGATGGCTAGAGAGGGGGGGTGAATATAGCCAGACACAAAAATCGCTTTCTCTTTTACACTTCTCTGCAGTTAGGGTTAGTAGCACAACGGAAGCAAGAACAAAACAGAGTATAAATGCAGAAATGGAAAGCAAACTACAAACGCTAACAAAGGTCATTTACAAGGTTCGGGGATAACTTGCCCCTACTCCTTGGCGTGCCCTTAAGGTGGGCGATCCCTTGATCGTCGGCAGATCAAGCCCCGGAAAATCCGGATAGAAAGCAACCTCCTTCTCGGTGGAGTAACCTCTCCACAGCGTTTCAAGATGAATGAAGTATTAAATACAGGAAACACAAGAAGAAGCCTTACTGAACACTTAGAACCGCAAGAACACAAGCAAACTTCTCACCGAGCTCCACTCAGCACAGATCTCACACAAGAACTCCCTTCTTCGTATCTTCTTGCTGATGGACTCGCCAAGCTTCTTGTTTCTTCTTCCCAAGTGCTCAAGTAACAACAGGTTGCTTCAAGATTCAGAGTGATGCTCAACAGATCAGAGTTGTCGCAAGAGCAGATCAAGAGATGTCGCAAGAACCTCCAGCTCCTTCCCCACTCCTTGGCTTATTCTGCTTCCATCGCCAAGTCACACGCTCCTTTGCAGCAGCTCCCAGCTGCTCACCTGCAGCAGCCAGCTACCCCTGACCTCCTCTGGACTCACTGAAACCCCTCCAGTCGAGCCCCAGGTCATCAGCTCCTCAGCCGCTGCAGCTCGCGCCAGAGGACGTTACAACCTGCGGAAACAAACGGACAAACCTGCTGTAGCGAAAACCTTCGTTTGACTTCCCTTGAATGATCTCTAAGTCACCTGCACACTTAGCAGCACATTAGGGCAGTAAATCAAAAGAAGATCAAGGCATCAGAACATATCAGTGGTGTATCAGTAGTAATCAGAGTGTGATCAGACGCGATCAGAGCGTCTGACAGCACGTTTGAATTAAAGTGATCGGTCACCGGACCGATCAGAGTGACTCCTGATCGGTCACTAGACCGATCAGGCTGGGTTCAGACAGATCAGGCTCCATCCTGATCGGTCCCCAACGCGTAATCAGAAATCGTGATTTCTCCGGGATCCGATCACCAGACCGATCCCAAGTCGTGGATCGGTCACCAGACCGATCCACCCCTTTGCAGGGTGATTTCCCAGCTTCGCAGTCCAAACCTCCTCATCGGTCACCAGACCGATCAGGACATGCTCAGACCGATCAGGACCCACCCTGATCGGTCATAGTGAGGAACTCGCGACATTTGATCGTTCACCAAAACGATCCGAACAGTATCTCTGATCGGTCACCAGACCGATCAGGAGCCAAGCAGTAAGGTTCCTAAAACCCACTGTATGCTCCCTGATCGGTCACCAGACCGATCAGGAGCCAAGCAGTAAGTGAACTGTTTGCTCCCTGATCGGTCACCAGACCGATCAGGAGTCGATCAGTAGCCCAACACGGTCACTGTGTGCTCCCTGATCGGTCTAGACCGATCAGTCATCGCTCGATCGGTCACCAGACTGATCCATGAGGGAACACCGTGCCAACTTCCCTGATCGGTCACCAGACCGATCCAGGCAAGGCCAAACCCACTCTAAGTCAGGAGAACTGGCTCCCAGCCTCCCCTGACTCGTGCTCAGTCCCTCGGACCAAGACTCCGTGCCCAGCTTCACTCACCGGGACTTCAGTCAACCTGGCTTCACTCACCAGGACCCGGCTTCACTCACCGGGATTTCTAATCACCTAACCCTCCGAGTTAGGAATTTCCACACCTAGCCCTCCAAGCTAGGACTTTTCCACACCTAACCCTCCAAGTTAGGATTTCATCCACCTAGCCCTCCAAGCTAGGACTTTTCCACACCTATCCCTCCAAGCTAGGACTTTTCACACCTAGCCCTCCAAGCTAGGACTTTCTCCAACCTAGCCCTCCAGGCTAGGACCTGACCATCCAAGTCAGGCTTTCATCAAACCTAGTCCCACTAGGTATGCCTAGTCCACGACCAGGACTTAATCCCAATCATCTCATCAACCTAAACTAAAATCGGTGTCAACACCAAAATAACAATCAGTGTCAGATTGCATTAACAATCTCCTCCTTTTTGTTGTTTGACAACCCGATTTAATGTTTAGGGATTTGAAATTAATAGTTACAAATTTCACACTTATAGGGGAATCAGGATCCTCCCCCTACAATGGTTATCGTCCTAAACTCAACCAACTTCACTCTCCCCCTTTGTCAAACACCGAAAAGGGTTTAGAGGGGTTGTTAAGTTTAACCATACTCCCCCTCAATCCTAGGGGTTATCCCAAAACAACATAAGATTTGATTTAATTTTGAAAACATATGAAAACATATGATAAATATAAAGCATGGCAAAACAATCATATGTATCATATGAACATGGAGTAAGAATAAGCATAGCAATGCATAATATAGCAAGGCATACATGAAGATATCTATCATATAAACACTCATATGAACTAGCATAATATAGCAAGACATATATGAAGACAGTTATCATATGAACGAGCAATAAGCCTAATATAGCAAGTAATAAACAAGATAGTCTGATAGTTAGATGCATGGCAATGCATCAAGGCATAGTCAAATACGGCACATGGCCATAACAGTCAAACACAGGCATACATCCATAAAGTCATACAATCAACACAGTCAAATAGTCAAATACAAGTCACGGGCAGAGGCAGAGTACATCCATAGTCAATCGTCGACCGGGGGGTCAGCCTGCATAGGGTCAACAATCATGTCATGATCAGGTATGAAGGACCCCGGGGCAATACTGCCGGAGGGCGCAACTCCAGTAGATGAAGGCTGGTATGGATGACCAGCTGCCCAACTGCGTCACTCCTCATGCCATGTCTCCTGTCTGGAGCGGACCCCAGAGACGTCATACTCAACCGCCAGCAGTCTGTGGTCGAAAGTCTGAAATCCAGACCGGACCTCCTCTCGCCAGAGCTCTCTCAAATGAAGATCATGTTGGATGGTCCGATCAAGCTTTGAAATCTGCCAGCGTAGGTCTGGATCTGGCTCATAGTCGTAGTCAGCAGCCGCGGCGGGCGCCTCCTGATGTGCAGCCGGAGCTGCGGGTACCTGTACGTGTGCGCCTTGAGGAAGCTCGCTAAGACCTCGCCCATCCTTCCAGATAAGACTCTGATCGTCCGGCCCAACAACAATACCAAATTTGGCAAACGCGCATTTGCCCAATCGGCAATCCTGTCTAACCATGGGCACTGCCCTGCCCTTGGTCACGTCAACACCTACTGACATAAGCCAGCCAGTGATGACATGACCGAACGGCATATACACAGTGCGACGACTGGGCTCTCGATAGGAAATAATCGACTGAAAGATGCTCTCCATAATATCAAAGTCAAGGCGGCAATGCATGCCATAAAGCATCAGACAGTGATAAGGTTGGATCTCAGTTAAGGGTTTTGAGGTGATCGGCAAGATGCAGTTTGTGATTATCTTGAACAGAACGTAATCAGTAGGGGAAAGATGGAGAGCCGCAAAGGTTGGAAAGTCAGGTCCTAACTCATCAAGACCAGCTGGTCGAGGGTGTCCGAAAAAATGCTCATATATGGAGTCGGGGGCGACGTCCGCAAATGGAGCCAATAAAGGGTCTGGAAGCTCTGGGTAGATAGAATAAAAATTAGGCGATCGACGACCGCCCAGATACTCCGCCAAGATGTCGTAAGAGAAGTCAAGATTTCTCTTGGCTACTCGGGTCGTGAAATCAAACCCCCCCTTGAGGTCCTTGTTGCAAGTTATTGTAGAATTCGGACACGAGATCATAGTTAATTGTCCGCTCAAGTGAAAGGAGAAAACCGAGGTTGTAGAAGGTAATCACCTCCATAATGGAGGGACAATGCTCAGTCAGGAAGGGTCCATCAATGGACCGGCAAGAAAGCAACTTGAAAGTGCGGGACTGAAAGGCCTGCTCAAAGGCCGCATTCGGGAACCGAGAACTTGACGAAGGCTGAGGCCTTCGAGAAGGGGCAGATGATGAAGGGCCTTTGCCCTTGGAGGACCCGTCAGCGGGTTCCTTGCCCTTAGTGGATTTTCTAAAGGGTGGAATCATTTGGTCAATTCAATCATGATGATGATCACAAGATGATATGGTCAAGATTAGGTTTAATCAGTAGGGTGAAAGTCATGGTAAGATCACGGCACCAAATTGAATGGATCAAGGCACGACACAAAAACAAATTCGAAGTTTAAGGTATTGAACAAATGAATCATAATAGGAAATGATCAAATGAAGTTAGGTCCCATCAATAGGATTCATGTCATGGTAATGAAAGGTCACGGCAAGAGTAGGGTCATAAAAAGAAACCACAAGGAAAAAACATTGTTAGCGCAAATATATGATTGATAACTGTAAGAATGATAAACACCAAAAGAAAATCGCACAAAATGCTTACTTTGGTGCCATCAAGTTGATTGAGAAGATCCTGAGGGCTTGAAGGAGAACTTGCGCAGGGGATGAGCTCAAGAACTTGAGCGAGAGAGAGACTTCAAGAGACTCGCAGAAGAAAGGGGAGAGCTCGCACCGCTGAGCTTACACAGATCTCGTCTACCTTGATGCAGGAAAGAGAAGAGCTCACAGGGAAACTTAGCAGGATCGCACACGCACGGGAAGGAGAAGAGGGGTTTCGGCGCTAAGGGGTTTCGGTGGTGAGGGGTTTCGGTGCTAGGGCTCGGGCAGGTAAGCTTTAGAGGAAGTTAATACGTTGGTGGATCGGTCCACCAACCACAATTTAATGTGATCGAACGGATCACCGTTTGATTTGGGAGCACCCAGACCGATTAGGCTCCAGCCTGATCGGTCTGGCCTGGTCCTGATCGGTCAGGCGATCGATCAGGCAGGCTCCTGATCGATCGGCTGATCGATCAGGAAGCGGACAGTAAGTTTGGGAGGTTTTCTGTGAGCCTCCTGATCAGTCTGTGGACCGATCACCACAGGGGGCCAGATCGGTCTGGGGACCGATCCAAGCCAACATAGAGAGTTTGCAGAGGGGTTTCGCAATTCGGCTGGATCGGTCAGTTGGACCGATCAGACATGCTCCTGATCGGTCCGGTGACCGATCAGGTATCAGGATTATTTCTGATACGATCTGAAATTTTCAGTTTTAGACTCCTTATCGATTTCTGATAAGATCAGATGAAAATTATCGATCTTGGAAGTGATCCCTTGTCTATAATTGATCCTTTAACAAAGATCAAAGGTCCTTATGGGTCTAGCAATTCAATTTGCTCCACCAAAGTGAAGGCAAACTCAAACACAAACATTCAATCAATTTTCACCCAAGTTTGTATCAAAATAAGTCTCCAATCAAGTTTCCTTGATTGGAATGTTCAAGTATGATCATGGAGCCAAATACACATATGTTATACATTGGTTTTCTCCATACTTGGTCAACATAGTGATTATTATTTCGTCAACCTAATTTCTCAAGGGATGCATTGACATTTTGAGAAATTAAGTTGATCCTAGCAGCTCACCTCATATCTAGCAAACAAAAACGTTTTGTTGAACCTTATAGTTTGTGTGAGATGTCCCCAAGTTACCCAATAATTGTTCCCTTAACAATTTGAATTGATCATGAAGGGTTTTGAATGCTTTTTAATCCTATGAAGCGCGACACATTCCCAATTCCCTTCGTAAGAAGCTAAACTCATTCTCGGGGAGTGGTTTAGTGAAAATGTCCGCTAGGTTCGATTTGGACTCTACATGTGAGAGTACAATATCTCCTCTAGCAACATGATCTCTAATGAAGTGGTGACACACTTCAATATGCTTGGTCATAGAATGATGGACTGGATTCTTTGTTAAGTTGATGGTGCTTATGTAAGTCAATCCATAGTCCTCTAATGTATGAATCATCTGTTGATGCAGTCTGGCCCTGATTGTTATTTTGGTGTTGACATCGATTTTAGTTTAGGTGGATGATTATTGATTATGATTAAGTCCTGATCGGGGATCAGGCATGGTATGGAAAATCCTAGCTTGGAGGGCTAGGTGTTGGAAAATCCTAACCTGGAGAGTTAGGTGTTGAAAATCCTAGCTTAGAGGGCTAGGTGTGTGAAAAGTCCTAATTCGGAAGAGGTGGGTGAAAAGTCCTAGCTTGGAGGGCTAGGTGAAAAGACCTAACTTGGAGAGTTAGGTGCAAATTCCCATCTTGGAGAATTAGATGAAAAAGTCCTGGCTTGGAGGGTCAGGTCCTAGCTTGGAGGGCTAGGTTTGGAAAAGTCCTAACCCGGAAGAGTTGGGTGAAAAGTCCTAGCTTGGAGGGCTAGGTGAAAAGTCCTAGCTTGGAGGGCTAGGTGAAAAGTCCTAACTTGGAGGGTTAGGTGCAAATTCCCAACTTGGAGGGTTAGGTGAAAAATCCTTAGCTTGGAGGGCTAAGGTGGTTGGAGCCCCTGGATCGGTCTGGTGACCGATCAGGGAGTCGGCACGGTTCTCCTTCGTGGATCGGTCTGGTGACCGATCCAGCGATGACTGATCGGTCTGGTGACCGATCAGGGAGCAAACAGTGAGGTTGAGTTCCCTTGCTGAACTGCTCCTGATCGGTCCGGTGACCGATCAGGATCACTGTGCAGATCGTTCTGGAGAACGATCCAGCATCGCAGGTTCCTCGCTATGATCGATCAGGACGGAACCTGATCGGTCTGGACCTAGCCTGATCGGTCTGGTGACCGATCAGGAGATTACCTGATCAGTCCGGTGATCGATCAGGGGGTCTGGACTGCGAAACTCAAAAATCGCCCGATAAAGGGGTGGATCGGTCGGGTGATCGACCCACAACCTGGGATCGGTCTGGTGATCGGTCCAGGAGAATCCCAAAGAAGTCGCGATTTCTGATTGAGCGTTGGGGATCGATCAGGACGGAGCCTGATCGGTCTGGACCTAGCCTGATCGGTCTGGTGACCGATCAGGAGGCTCTCTGATCGGTCCGGTGACCGATCACTTTAATTCAAATTGCACTGTCAGGCGCTCTGATCGCGCCTGACCATATCCGATTCTCTGCTGCTTACATCTGATACTTGATTTACTGGTTGATATGCTGCTCTAACAGTCTGATTAAGCTGCAGGTGACAGGGGAGGATTCAAACACTCAAGGAGAGTCAATGGAGACCTTTCCTTGGAGCAGGTTTGTCCGTTTTTCCATCTCAGGTTGCAACGGCCGAGCTGCAGACTGGAGCTGAGACTGGAGCTTGGTTGAGGGAAGCTCAGGGAGTTCAGGGATAGCTCAGTGGTAGCTGGCGTTGGCAGATGAGCAGCTAGGAGCTGCAGGGATGGTGTCATCTGATGCTTGGTGGAGAAACAAAAGAGAGTAGAAGACTTCGGTTGAAGCAGAGTTCTAGAGTTTGAGAATTTCAAGTGTTCGAGCTTGCTGAAGCTTTTGCTGCGATTTTGTGTTCTCCACACTTGACTTGCTGTGTGCGTGTGCTGTTGATTCTTTGAGCAAGTCATTGAGATCTGAGGAGCAACCAACTCTTACGTGAGTGCTTGGAGGAAGGAACAAGGAGCTTGGAGTCCAACAGTGAGAAGACACGAAGGAGGGAGTCCTTGCGTGAGATCGTCGCTGGGTGGAGACCGGGATAAACTTGCTGTGTTCTTGTCCTTGCTAAGTGCTGAGTAAGAGTTTTCTTTGTGTTTCATTAAGCTTAAATCTATATCCTTGTTTGAAACGCTGTGGAGAGGTTTCTCCACCGAGAAGGAGGTTGCTTTATATCCGGTGAACACCGGGGCTTGATCTGCCGACGATCAAGGGATCGCCCACCTTAAGGGCACGCCAAGGAGTAGGGGCAAGTTATCCCCGAACCTTGTAAACCCTCCGTGTTAGCGTTCTTGCTAGTTGTGTCTGTTTACATTCGTTTTCTGTTTTTGGTTTCTACACTGCTTTGTTTCCATTCGTTTCTTCCGCTGTGCTACTGATAAGGTTGAGTGCAGAAATTTCATAAGTGCCAAAGGTTTTGTGTCCGACTAGATTCACCCCCCCCCCCTCTCTAGCCATCTGGGTTCCAACAAGTGGTATCAGAGCTTGGGGCTCTGCTTTTTGCAGATTAACAACCGAGAGCTACATCCATGGCATTTAGGGAAGGTTTTTCCACCACTCGACCTCCATTCTTCGATGGCGCCGACTTTCAATATTGGAGATCGAAGATGGAATATTATTTGAAGATGGACATCAATACTTGGTTCGCGGTGAAGGAGGGATTCACCCCTCCTAAGGATGATGAAGGCAAAAAACTTGAGTCGTGGAGATGGACTGCCGAACAAACTCGGAAGAGTGAAGCCGACGCGAAGGCGGTTGTCACTCTACAATGTGGCATGAACAAAGACCAACTCATCAAGGTTGGTCCTTTCACAAGTGCAAAGGACTTGTGGAACAAACTCATTGAGCTTCACGAGGGCACCCGAGACTCAAGAATCGCAAAGAGGGATTTGTTCCTCAATCAACTCCAAAATCTCTCCATGAAGGAGAATGAATCGGTAAGTGAGCTTCATAGTCGGTTCAAGGAAGTCCTCAATGGGCTTCATTCGATTGATGAAAAGGTCGAGAATCGCGACCTTGTAAGGTATGTCTTGAAAGCCTTTCCAAGGAATGCTTTGTGGTCATCCATCGTGGATGCCTACAAAGTTTCCAAGGATCTATCTATTGTGAAGTTAGATGACTTATTTTTGTGAGATGGAATTGCATGAAATGGCTAACAAAGGCCCCAAGGAGAAGGGGATTGCTTTAGTTGCAGGGGACCAATCCAACAAGAAGAAGAAGGAGAAGAAGAAGGAGAAGGAAGTCTCTTCATCTTCATCCTCTTCCGAATCCGAGTCCGATTCCGAAGAAGATGGCAGCGGCTCCTCATCCTCCGAAATGGCGAACTTTGTGAGAAGGATGATGAGAAGGGGTCGACGCTTCAAAAGTAGAGGTAACTCTAGTGAAGCTAAACTTGATAAGACTAATGCATCTTACTTTGAGTGTGGTAGGAAAGCGCACTTCAAGAATGAATGTCCAAAACTAAAGAAGGAGGAGAAATCCAAAAAGAAAGAAGAAAAATTCAAGAAGAAGAAGAAGACCTTGAAGGCCACTTGGGATGAGTCATCCTCTAGCTCATCCGATGAAGAGAAGGAGGAGAAGAGCATAAGGCATGTGACACTCATGACTCTAGGAGAGGAAAGCTGTGATGAATCTTCAAGTTCCTCAAACGCGGCTTCATCATCTTTGGATGATGAAGAGGTAACTTCTCCCGAACTTGAAAAGTGTTATAGAGCAATTGCATATTTAACTAGTATGCTTAAGAAGTCAAAAAATAAAGTTAAAGCATTGCAATTAGAAATCAATCAATTGAAGTTATCTAGGGATGATAACATTGATGATTTGCATGTTGAATTGTTAGAAGATGAGATTAAGTCATTGAAGCTTGAGGTTGATAAATTGAAATCCTCTAAGGTTGAGGATGTAAATGATTTGCATGATGACTTGCTAGTAGAAGAGAACAAATCATTAAAGAGTGAAGTTGAGAGACTCAAGAATATTCTTGAGAAGTTCTCAACTAGCTCTAAAACCCTAGACATGATCTTGAATGCCCAAAGGACAGTCTACAATAGGGCCGGTATTGGTTATCGACCCAAAGAACCCTCATTCATGTCCTTGATGTCTAGGACTGATATGAGACAATCTAGGACACCCAAGGTTCAAAAGAAAGTTGTCAAGGCATGGGTGCCTAAGTCATGTTTAGTTGATGCTTTAGGTCCCAAGGTTTGGGTACCTAAAACTTCTATTTTTCGAATTGTGTAGGTTATGATTGAGGGGGAGCATCTATCAACTTGGTTCGTTGATAGTGGATGCTCCAAACACATGACTGGGGATAGATCATTGTTTACCACACTTCACAAGAAAATTAGAGGTAATGTATCATTTGGTAACAATGGTAGTCTTAAGGTCATAGGAATAGGAGACATTCAAATATCCGAATGTCTTAGAATCTCAAATGTCCTTCTAGTCAAGGGGATGAAATTTAATCACCTAAGTGTGAGTCAATTGTGTGACACGGGTTACACAATTGACTTCCAACCAAGTCAATGTCTAGTTAGACAACATGACACCTTGGATACGGTACTAGTAGGAACAAGAGTAGACAATATTTATCAAGTTTCATTTAAAAGTGCTACTAATATTTCTGCTAAGTGTTTCATGTCAAAAGAAGAAGAGTCCACCCTTTGGCACCGGAGGCTAGCACATGTGAACATGAAGAACATCCGGAAGTTGGCCAACAAGGGATTAGTTCGTGGCTTACCAAGCATCAAGTATGAGAAAGATAAACTTTGTGATGCATGTCAAATGGGTAAGCAAACAAAATCTGCACATAAAGGTAAAAGCACTGTAAGTACTTCTACTGCATTAGATTTACTTCACATGGATCTATTTGATTGTAGTACTATCATATCATTGAATGGAAGTAGATATTGCTTTGTGATCATTGATGATTTCACTAGATATACATGGACTTACTTTTTAAAATATAAGGACCAAACCTTAGATGTTTTCATTTCTTTTTGTAGAAGAGTTGAAAATGAGAAATCATTAACTATTAAGACAATAAGAAGTGATCATGGAGGTGAATTTCAAAATCAAAGGTTTTTAGAATTTTGTCAAGATAGGGGTTATAGACATGAGTTCTCTACTCCTAGAACACCACAACAAAATGGTGTTGTAGAGAGGAAGAACCGTGTTCTACAAGAGGCTGCACGAAGCATGCTTAATGAGTACTCACTCCCGAGTTACTTATGGGCCGAAGCTGTAAATACAGCTTGCTATGTGCAAAATCGGGTCCTCATTCATAGGTTTTTAGGGAAGACTCCCCATGAACTTTGGTTTGGGAAACTGACCGACCCAAAATAGACTGTCACGAATGTGGGTCTCAAATTTAAATATGAATATAAAATGCTGGAAACCCTTTTTGCAATCAAAATATGAAAATGTAGCAAAGGGGCCACAGGTCGTATTTTTCTCGGAGCTAGTTGTTGTGTTTGATTTGAGCTTGGTTTATGTGTCGTTTGGGTTTTTGGGTTTCAAATAAGTAATTGGGTTTTGGGTTGTAATTCAAAGATGAAATCACAATGAAAATTAAAGAAACTCAATTCATGAACTGAACAAAGAGATGACACTTAATAACTCAACCTAAGGGAAACCTAATCAAAGCACTTACAAAATTTTTGGAAACTGATTTCTAATTTCAAAAAAAACAAAAGAAATGCTAAGCAATGAAGTAGAGGCAGTGATGGGAGTTTTCGGTAAGCAAATCAAGCTTAAAACAAGTGCTAATTATGGAAGTCGAAAATTAAGCAAGCAACAATATTAACTCAAACTTACTACAAATTTTTGGAAGCTAACCAATGCAAAGAAAATTCAGTAATAGATAAAGGTGATATCAATAGATTTCAAAAGCTATCCTACACCAAAAGACAAGCAAACAACTGATTCAAATCAGTGCCTAAAATAGCTTGGCACGCAAGCTGAAAACTTGTGCCAAGGCTGCTTTTTATTGCCAAAAAAAAACTACTTCTATCAGTTCAGAAATGCAGCTGACCGAATGCAATTTGAAAAGCAAACTATCAATGAAGAACTTGGCAGGAATGAATGAAGAAAACCAGTCCCAAACAGTTCACTTAAGACACAAACCGAAAATAAACAAGTGCATGTGCAGAAATGTAAAGAATTCAGAAATTCGGCACCTAACTTGAACTCAAAACAAACAATTGATCTGAAATCGATTCACCATTCTAAGGATCAACAAGTCTAGGGTAGAACTCGCATACAATTGACACAAAACTCAGAGGCAAATTGGCTGAAATGGCAGAAAGAAAACTGAAGTTGCAGAATTTCTGAAATCTGGATGCAGAGTTGGTACGCAAGCTGAATTTGGCACACAACAATTAGATTGCAGGGAACTACAATTAAATGCTATGATATCTAAGCAACCTATCTATCTAATGCGAGAGTAGAAATTAACAACTAAAAAGCTCAGAAGCAATTCAGAAAACAAGCAATCTGAAACAAATTCAGAAACTAAAATAAAATTGCAGGAATTGAAGTGGCACGAGGCTGAAATTGGCACGCAAGAAAAGAAACTGAAAACTAACTGAAATTGAACCTGATTGTCACCTAAACAAGCTCTTAAACTACTTAGCTCGAAGAATTAAAACCTAATGAAGCTAATCAATTCAGAAAACAAACTAAACAGCTGATATAACTGCAAATTCAGAACAGAGTTCGTGCATAAATTAAACTACAGCTAAAACACAATGAAACTTAATTATCTAAGCTACTCCTCAACCCTTCTCCAACTCAAGAGCTCCTTGGTCGTCAATCAAGGGAGAACCTCGGACCCGCAAGCTCAACAAATCAGTGGAAGAACTGTCTCTGCTACCGAATCAAATCAGACCTTGCTCAAGCCGAAAACTGCTTCCAACTTCTTCAAACTCGCTGTGGTGGATTGCGATTGGGATTAGGGAATGATCCGAGCCTTCCAGGGAACCCCTCTGGACAGCTCGGATGCAATGGCGATGGTGCACAGCTGAGCTCGCTGAAATCGGATAACAAAGCTGCTGAAACCTCACGCAGCCCTGCTATTGAGCAAAATCCAATCTGAAAACCTCACAGAGAACTCTCTCCACTGACCTAGCCCTTGTTCTAGTGAAGGATTGAGTGATCACGCCTTCGATTGGATGAAAACTTGAAGAACACGAAGAAAAACCGAAGGAAGCTACTGTTGCGGCGAAGACGCGATGAAGGGAAGAGATGCACAGGTTTTTCCTTAAGTAATTAGAATTGAACGGCTCAGATTAATTTGAGGAAATCCAACGGCTGATCTTGCTCTGATTTGAGCCAAACTTTGAGGATGTTGATCAGGGGTCAGGATCTGCCTCGTGGTAGCTCGGATCCTCCAGATGTGCAACGGGTAGTCCAGATCAACCTAATCTTTCAATGGACGATCTAGAGCCCTCCGAGCTTGATCCAACGGTTGAATGAGCTCTGATTGGGATGAAACCTTCAGATCTTGATCCGAGTGCTTGATCAACCCTAATCCTAGCTCGGATTGCTTCAGATGGTCCCGGATGGCTCAGATATAGCCGCTTTTGAATCGGACGGCCCAGATTTAGTCCTAATCTTGATAACTCGATCCGGGTCACTTCCGACTCAAGTTTGACACAATATGCCCTAGGTCCATGAACCCTTCATGCCTACAAAATAAATAGATCAAGAATTTAGTGGCCAAATAATCCAAATATGTGTAAATTTGCAATTAAGTCCAAAATAAGAGGAAATTCTAAAACCTAGGGCAATTTCACAATTAAGCGATAAAAACATAGGTCAAACATGGATTTTAGCAACTCAAATAATCACTAAAATGATATCTATCAACTCCCCCACACTTAACCTTGAGCGTCTCGCGAAACCACTAAGTATGTATCCCCTAGACTTTCTTAAGCATAATTAGAAGCAAATGAAAAGAAATTACCTAAGGTTGTCAATTCTCAAAGATCTAAGCTCTATGGATTAGTATCTTGTCCTTAAATCAACAACTTAGCCTTTTCATCCATCATGAGTCATTGAGATGAATTTAAATCACTAGCCTTTCAAGGAAAATTTTGGTGGCTCTCTCCTTAAGTTCTAAGTTGATGATGGAAGTGGAGCTCACTCAAACACACATGCTTCTTGCACTACCATAGGCTTGCTTATTATCTACTCTCCACCATTAGTCATGATTAGGATTCACATCTACAAAAACAAATGAAAGACATAGAAATAGTAAGAAATGGAGCAAAAATCAAGGAAATGGAAAAATTGATAAAGTGAAGGACTTGAGTGCTCAAGTATGTTTCCAATGTGCTTTGCCCCTCTTGTCAGTCCTCTAGTGATATCAAAAATGTGGTGGAGTTAATCTTGAACAATGACTTCGACTTGGATGAATAAAACCCTATTGATCTCAATGTGCCAACTTCCACCTTGCGTGCCAAATTTCTTTCTCCATCTTCTTTCCTGATTTTTCCTCTTTTCCTTTCTCTCTAGCAAGGTCAGAAATGAAATGAAATAAAACTTAAATCCGGATGAGAAAAACATTCAATGATTTTATAGTGCCAAGTCTTGAATTGTGTGCCACCTTTGTTTTTGCTCTCTTCTTTTTTTTTCAAACTATTTTTCTTCTCTTTTTGTTTCCTGCTCTTAATCTTCTAATGGAGCCTTCCAGATCTTGCAAAACTCTAATTTCTTCATATCAGTTGGCATCTAGGAGTAGTGGAGCACTTTAACTGTTTCACTCTAAAAATTCTGCTAAACAAGTTGAATTTCAGCCAACTTCATTCCATTCTCTGCTCTGCAATTGTTTCGAATTTTTCTTGCATTTTCCTGCATCAGATTCTAGCTCCTTGGCTTCAATCTCAGACCTTGCAAACTCCTGCATTTTTCTGGTTGGCAGTTAGCATCAAATAGAGATGGAAGGGTTGATCCCAGCTGTTTCGAATTCAGCCCACTGCATCCTTCTTTCTTTTTCTGTTCTTGATCTGAAAAATCCAATCAACCACATTTCTTTCTCCTTTGATCAGCAGTGGATGTGCCTAACAATTTCAGATACATTCCTATGCCTACTGCCTTGATTCATAGCCTCAAAAACTCAAATTCGGTTGCAAGTTGATACAAACTGCCTTCATAGCATTTCTACTGGTTTTTCTCCTTTCATAACTGAATTTTCAGCTTAAGTATCAACTTGCTGCTCTCCAAAACCTCTTGGGCTTCGAGTGGGTTTGTTTTGAGTCCTTTTCAGCTACCCTTGCAGCAGCCACATTAGTTTCAACTCAATTCATTTGCACTTCAATTTCTGCACTGCACAAATTTTTGTTTCTCTTTTTTTTTCTAAATGGCACAGATTTTTCCCTTGCTTCAGATGTATACAATTTCAATTGTGTTCAGCTACGCTTCCTTATCAGAACTAGCTTCCAATCACACTGCCGCGAGCATTCAAATGGACTGATCAGCACATTTGGCACAAAGAAATGGCAACTCCAAGTACTCATTGCAGATTTTCTTCTTCTTTGTTCTTTACTGATTTTTTTTCTTTAGGCCAACTGCTTGTTCAGTCACTATGTACTTGAATTCTGATCAGAGTCAACTTCAACTCACCCTTGCCGTGAGCTTCCAATGAATAACTACTCTCTTTGGCACAAACATTTCAGCATTTTCTTTTTTTCTTTTTGCAATGCTTTTGTTCCACTCTTAAATTCTATACAGCTGTCCATACAGTCACCTTTCTTCTGTGTTGGTCAATAATGGATGAGTTCAACAAACTCTGGCATGTCATGTACTCAATTCCCGAATGCATAGCCAGCCTAAACAAACCAATTCAGTTTCAATTTGGTACAAAAACTGTCTCACTGCATTTTCTGTTTTGTTCTTCTCTGCTGCAATTGTTCCAGATTTTTTTCTGTATTTTCCTTCTTCTGATTTCAGCAGCTACTCGGCTTCAATTCCAACTTCATCAGCTCTTCAATTCAGATTGTCTTCAGCTGGAGATCAGATTCCAGCACTCGGCAGCAATTTCAGACCTTTCAAACTCTAAATTCTCTTTTCTTTTTGCAGCTGCAACAATTGTGCTCAGCTCCCAAATTTCACAGCTTCTTTGTTCTCAGCTTTTGTTCAGCCCCTTTCGAATTCTGAACAGCTGATTTCAGGCCTCCAACAAGGTGTGGCTGATTCCCTTCGCAAAGAACAGCTCCAATCCCAACATTTCTGCCCAAAGGTAGCTTCACAGAATTTTCTTTCTTTTTGGCACAAGTTTCCTTCATTTGGTGCCATTTTTCTCCTCATTGCAGATTTTGTCTCTTCTCTTTTTTTTCCGTGTGGGTCTTCAAAGAATGATGAGAATTCTAAATGCCTCAATTGCTTCCATACTCAACCACTCCTTCTTGAACTTCAAACTCACTCAAAATGTAATTGTTTCCATCCTTCCATTACAAAATTTTTTCTTTTTGGATCAAAATGCCTTCTTGATACAAAACTTTTCCAAAACACTAATCACTCCCCCACACTTAAATCTTTGTCCGTCTCGGGCAAAGTAGCATCAAGAAAACATCCCAAGCAAACAAATCCTTAGAAAAATGGGGTTAAGAGTAGGAAAATAGAAAGGAAAATTGAAAAGAGTATGTATCAAGTATGATCATTGCTAAGAATAACATGGAAAAGGGAAACAATTTGATTAGCCTTCATAGATGTGATCCAATCATTGAAATATGGTTTTGAAAAAACCTAAGCAAGTTCTAGAGTACAATAACATATGTGTATCACAAAAGTAAGGCTAATTCTCACTAGGCAAAATAATTCATCTCAAGTCCTCAATCAAGAATCTAAAACCAAGTAGTACTCAAGCATCCAAGAATTCATCCATGAGCTCAAATCCTAAGTTTTAACAACCAAATTTAATTTATTTTCAAAAGACTCTAAAATTCTATGGGATAACCTAGAGGGATACATTTATTCACTAAGAGCAAAAGTGCTAAAAGTCATAACATGGTATTTACAAAGTCTATTTATTCATGTTATGTTTCCTAAGAATTTATTATCAACTACTTACTCCAAAAAGAGAAAGAATTTATTCCTAGAACCATGAAAATGATATGTACAATAAAATGTAAATGTAGAGAAAGTGAACCCCCTTAAGTTGGGTAGATAGCGTCCTCAATGTACACATCCTCCACCTTTAGCTTCTTCAGTTCTTCAAAATACTTTTTGAGCCGGTGGCCATTAACTTTCCACACAAATCCATTAGCTTCGTCCCTAATTTCAACAAGTTCATAGGGAAAAATGTCAGTTATAATAAATGGACCTTCCCACCTCGACCTCAACTTACCTCTTATCAATTTGAGCCTTGATTTATACAATAAAACCTTGTCGCCAATTTGGAAGTCCTTTTTCACAATATATTTGTCATGGAAATTCTTGGTCTTTTCTTTGTAAATCCTTGAATTTTCGAATGCCTCTAGCCGAATTTCTTCAAGTTCTTGAAGTTGCAATTTTCTTTCTTCTCCCGCCTTGGTAGCATCGAAATTGCAAGCTTTCACCGCCCAATATGCCTTGTGCTCTATTTCCACGGGAGGTGACAAGCCTTACCATAAACCAAGCGGTAGGGTGACATGCCAATCGGTGTCTTAAATGCTGTTCTGTAGGCCCAGAGTGCGTCATCTAACCTCTTGCTCCAGTCTTTTCTAGTGGGCCCAACTGTCTTCTCTAGAATGGATTTTATCTCTCTGTTGGAAATCTCAGCCTGTCCATTTGTTTGGGGATGATAGGATGTAGAGATTTTATGTACCACCCCATATTTGCTCAGCAGTGCCTTCATGTGTTTGTTGCAGAAATGAGATCCTTGGTCACTAATTATTGCTCTTGGAATTCCAAACCTGCAGAAAATGTGTGACCTAACAAAACTACAAACAACAGAAGAATCATCAGTCTTGGAGGGAATGACCTCCACCCATTTTGAAACATAATCCACAGCAAGTAAAATATACAGATAACCATAAGATGCAGGAAAAGGTCCCATAAAATCTATCCCCCAAACATCAAAAATCTCACAATAAAGTATAGCATGCTGGGGCATCTCATGTCTCGCTCCTATGTTCCCAGTTCGCTGACATCTATCACAATTTTTATAAAAAACATATGAATCATGAAAAAGGGTGGGCCAGTATAATCCACACTCTAGTACTTTCCTGGCAGTCCTCTGGGGTCCAAAATGCCCCCCACAAGCTGATGAATGACAAAATGTCAGGACAGAAGAAAACTCATGATCGGGTATGCATCTCCTAATTATTTGGTCATTACAAAATTTCCACAAATAAGGATCATCCCACACATAAAACTTTGCATCACTTTTTAATTTATCTTTTTGAGCCTTAGAAAATTGAGTGGGGAAAACATGTGCAACTAGAAAATTAACTAGGTCTGCATACCACGGTGTCTCACCATGCACTGCAATCAAGTGCTCATCTCTGAAATCATCATCAATGGTGGTAGGCGATCCATCTCCTTCAAGTCTGCTCAAATGATCTGCAACTAAGTTCTCTTTTCCACTTCTATCCTTGATTTCCAGGTCGAATTCTTGGAGTAGGAGCATCCATCTGATCAATCTAGGTTTTGCATCAGGCTTCTTCAACAAATATTTGAGAGCTGCATGATCAGAAAAAATAATCACATGTGAGCACAATAAATAAGATCTGAATCTATCTAAAGCAAAGACAATGGCAAGAAGCTCCTTTTCAGTCGTGGTGTAGTTGGCTTGGGCGGCATCTAAGGTTTTGGAGGCGTAGCAAATGACATGTGGTGCTCCATCAACCCTCTGTGCTAAAACAGCTCCCACTGCAAAATTAGAAGCATCACACATTAATTCAAATGGTAGGGTCCAGTCAGGTGATGTAATAATAGGAGCTGAGGTAAGAGCCTCCCTGAGTCTATGAAAAGCTTCCTTGCATTTTTCATCAAAATGAAACTCAACATCCTTCTGCAAAAGTCGTGTCAAGGGTCGAGCAATCAAGCTGAAATCTCTAATAAATCTGCGGTAAAATCCTGCATGTCCAAGAAAAGCACGAACATCCCGTACGCATACGGGGTAAGATAAAGAAGAAATAACACTGATTTTAGCAGGATCTACCTCAATACCTTTCCGAGAGACTATGTGTCCAAGTACAATCCCGTGCTCTACCATAAAGTGGCATTTCTCAAAATTAAGAACAAGGTTAGTTTCAATGCAACGATGTAAAACCCTAGACAAATTATTTAAACATGAATCAAAAGACGTGCCATAAACTGAAAAATCATCCATGAATACCTCCATACAGTCCTCTAGCAACTCACCAAATATACTTACCATGCATCTCTGAAATGTACCGGGTGGTTGCAGAGTCCGAAGGGCATACGTCTATAGGCAAAAGTACCAAAGGGGCAAGTGAAGGTAGTCTTCTCCTGGTCCTCTGGATCTATGCAAATCTGAAAATAGCCTGAAAATCCGTCCAAGAAACAATAGTGCGACTTCCCTGCCAGTCTCTCAAGCATCTGATCAATGAAGGGTAAAGGAAGTGATCTTTCCTTGTGACCTTGTTGAGCTTCCTGTAATCAATGCAGACTCTCCAGGAATTCTTGACTCTGGTGGGCACTAGTTCATTGCTTTCATCTGCCACCACGGTCACTCCAGATTTCTTGGGCACCACGTGAATAGGACTAACCCACTGACTGTCAGAAATAGGGTAAATGATACCTGCCTGTAGAAGTCGAGTCACCTCTTTCTTTACAACATCCAAAATAAGTGGATTAAGTCTCCTTTGTGGTTGCCTCACAGGTTTGACATTATCTTCCAAAAATATCCTGTGCATGCAGATAGCTGGGCTGATACCTGGTATATCTGATAAAGTCCACCCAATTGCATTCTTGTAGTGCCTCAGGACTTGCAATAATTTTTCTTCTTGTTCTGACTCCAAATGCTGTGCAATAATCACAGGGAAAGTCTGCTCCTCTCCTAGGTATGCATACTTCAAATGGCCTGGTAATGGCTTCAGTTCACTCTGGTCTTCCTCAGTAGAAATAGGTGATCCTCGGGGCTCTGTGCTATCCCCTACACTTTGAATCTCAACAGAAATAGGTGATCCTTGGGGCTCTGTGCAATCCCCTACACCTAGAAAAATCTCTCCAGCTGGAAATGTATCTGAAATGTCTTCTGAAAAATCCTCAGTCTCAGCAGTAAGTACTCTCTCAGCCTCCTCTGAATCAATAGCTCCTCCAGAAAAATCAAATAAAAATCCCTCAGCCTCTAACTATGTCTGCTCCAGCTCCTCAAGAATATCCATGCTCATGATGGAGTGATCCTCTCTCGGATGCTTCATAGCATCAAAAAGGCTAAACTAAACCACCGTATCTCCGATCTCCATGGAAAGTGTACCAGCATATATATCAATTTTGGTTCTAGCAGTCTTCAGAAATGGTCTTCCTAAAATAAGCGGAGAACGGTGTGCCAAATAATCTCCCTCCATATCCAAAATATAAAAGTCTGCAGGAAATATTAGCTCCTTTACCTTCACCAAAACATCTTCAATCATACCTGCTGGGTGGGTCTGGCTCCTGTCTGCTAGTTGTATCACCACACCAGTGGGCTGTAAAGGGCCTATGCCGAGCATCTGAAATATTGACCTGGGCATCACATTTATCGAAGCTCCTAAATCAAGCATAGCATCATGGAATGTAGTGCTCCCTATCTCACAAGAAACAGTAAATACCCCTGGGTCTTCACACTTCTGAGGAATGGTGTGGATAAGTGCTGAGATATTCTTCCCAAAGCTGACCAACTCATTTTACTTAAGTTTCTTTTTGTGAACACAAAGATCTTTCAAAAACTTAGCATACTTTGGAATTTGTTTAATCATGGTCAACAAAGGTACATTGATCTCTACTTTGCTAAAAAGTTCCACTAGTTCATTAAATTCCTTAGCCTTCTCCTCCTCTACTTGTCTTTTGGCATGTGTTCTCTGCTGTGGAAAGGGTAAGGGAACCCTAAAATCATCTTCTTTGGCCGGAAGTGGAGAGGCTGAAATTTTGGTTGCTGTCCCCTGCGAAGTGGCTGCTGTACCTTGCATCTCGGCACTGATTTCTTTTCCGTTTTCCACCAAAATTGGAGGGTTACTTGAGGAAGGTGTTGGGAACGGGCTAGGGGTGGAATCAGCTGAATTTGAAGTCATTTCATGGCTGTTTTGAGCTGGAATTGAAGTTGCTATCTGGTTTTCTGAAATTTTAGCTCTTGGACCATTTGGAGATGATGTAACCTTCCCACTTCTCAAAGTAATAGCACTCACATTTCCTTTAGGATTAGGAGCAGTTTGGGAAGGGAGTTGACTTGATCCTTGAGCTTGATTTTGATTAATCCCACTAGCCAATTGACCCATTTGTCTCTCAAGGTTTTGATTTTGTTGTTGTAATTGCTGTAAAATCTCCATCATTTGTTGTTGCTGCGCATTTCCTCCACTTGAGCTCCCATAGCCTCCTTGGTTAGCATAGCTCCTTGACTGACCTTGAAATGATGAAGTAGTCGGCTGAAATGGTTGAGCTTGCTGAGATCCTTAAAAACATGGCTGTTGGGGCTGATAGGAGGACTGAGTGGGCTGTTGATAGTGCTGATTAAAGGGCTGATATGCTTGGAAACCTTGCTGGGAGTTGTAGCCTTGAAAGTTCTGATTTTGAAGTGAAAAATTTGGTAGTGAAGACTGAAAATTCTGATTTTGAAACCCTTGATTATAGGGTTGTGACATCTGATTGTAAGGTTGTGAGGGCTGATAAAATGGTTGGTTTTGAGGTGAAAATGTTTGAAACGATTGTCAACCTTGCTGCCCTTGCTGATATGGCTGGAATTGAGGCTGAAATAGGGGCTGAGTTTGCTGAAAATTTTGCTGAAATATAGGCTGAAAATTCGGATTCGAAGGCTGAAATTGCTGTTGTTCCTGGAATTGTGGCTGTGCTTGTTGGAAATTCTGTGGAGGCTACTGCGATTGTTGTGTTTGAGGGTTTTGTTGGCAGAAAGAGTTCCCATATTTTAGATTTGGGTGATCCCTCCAACCAGGGTTGTAAGTAGAGGAGTAAGGATTGTTTCTTGCTTGAAATTGTCCTCTTACCAATGCTGCTACTGTCTCGTCTTGTTGGAGGGTGGGACATGAATCTGAAGTGTGCTCTTGACTAGAGCAAATGCCACACATACTCATCACTTAATTAGCTTGTGGAGGAGCTGAAATATTTGAACCTTGATTTGCATTATTAACCTTCAATTGCTTAATAAGTGATGTGATCTCTGCCAATGAATTCCTTATCTCTTTCTGATCAGAAGGAACTACCTGAACTTCACCCACTCCTCTGGTGGTCAAGGCTCTGCTTCCAAATTGTTGGGAATTCTCAGCCATATTAGAAATGAGCTCCCTAGCTTGAATTGGCGTTTTGTTCACTAGGGCTCCTCCAGCTGCAGCATCTATCATTATTCTATCCATCTGCAGCAATCCCTCATAAAAGTACTGAATCAAAAGTTGCTCGCTGATCTGGTGCTGTGGACAACTCGAACATAATTTATTGAATCTTTCCCATTAATCATAGAGTGTCTCACCCACCACTTGCTGAATTCCACAGATGCTTTTTCTGATTATTGCTGTTCTGGAGGCTGGGAAATATTTTTCCAAAAATGCTTTCTTCATAGAGATCCAACTAGACACGTGCCCCGTGGGTAGATAGTAAAACCAGTCTTTTGCTGCTCCTGTCAGTGTGAAGGGAAAAGCTCTCAGCTTGATATCTTCTTCAGAAATGCCCTGAGGCTTCATAGTAGAGCATACAACATGGAATTCGTGCAGGTGTCTGTTTGGATCCTCTCCAGTTAATCCCTGAAACTTGGGCAGCAAATTGATGAGTCCAGATCTTAGCTCAAAATCTCCCGCCAGCTCTGAATAAGCTATGCTGGAGTACTGAAATGAAGTATCTAGTGCTGCAAGCTCCTTCATAGTTCTCTGGTGATCTGCCATGTTACTCCCTGAGTGAGTGAAAATAGTCTGAATAGGAGGGATATCTGTAGTCTCAGAAAGGATGCCCTGGCTCCTCCTAGCTTTGAAAGTCCTCTCAATCTCAGGGTCGAATTCTTCTAGATCACCACCTACAGATCTGGTCATAAAACAAAACAAATCGCAGTAAAAGTAGATAAAGAGATAAAACAAATAAAATCAGATCAACAGATATAGCAATAAGCACAGAAATAAATCCAGAAAGATATGAAATAAGTGCACAAGCAAAAATCAAACAAGTCAACTAGTTGCTTCCCCGGCAACGGCGCCAAAAATTTGACGGACCCAAAATAGACTGTCACGAATGTGGGTCTCAAATTTAAATATGAATAATGCTGGAAACCCTTTTTGCAATCAAAATATGAAAATGTAGTAAAGGGGCCACAGGTCGTATTTTTCCAAGGGACTGTTGATGTTGTGTGATTTGAGCTTGTATTTATGTGTCGTTGATTAATTTTGGGTTTTAAATAAAATCTGGGTTTTGTTTTCAATTCAACATGAAATGGCAATCAAAATGGAGGAAACCAAACTAATGAATCAAACAATGTGATGGCAAGTAATAATTCAACCAATGGAAACCGAATCAAGCTAGAGGATTTAACTAAAGTTTGGAAAAGCAAACTTAAATTCAAATGCACAATAAATACTGATGCAAGAAAATAGAGGCTGTGATGGAAGTTTTCGGAAACAACAACTTAGCACAATTACTCACTACGAAATTCAGAAATTAACTATAAGCAATTTAACTCAAACTAGCTATGATTTTGGGAAGCAAACCAATGCAAACAAAATTCAGAATTGGATAAATGCAAACCTAACTAATTTCAGACATAAAAACTCACTAAAAACTACATCTAACTTGGTACCAAATAATACCAACACTTCTCTTGATACAAGGTGAAAAGTTGATCAAAACTTGATACCAAGGAAGAACTTATGTGCCAAGATGGACACTAAGTACCAAAGCTATGGCTAAACTTCGAAATGACACTGATTGCTACTCAATATGGAAATCAAAGCTAGCAATAAAGTAATTGCAGGAATGGATCAAGAAAGCCAGACACAAACAGCTCACTTAAGACACAAACCGAGAAACAAGTACATGTGCAGAAATATAAAGAATTTCTGAAATTTAGCTCATAACTTGGACTCAAAACAAACAAATGATCTGAAATCGATTCGTCATTCTGAGGATCAACAAGACTAGAGTAGAACTCACCTACAATTGCCACAAAACTCTGAATAAACTGACTGAAATCGCAGAAAGAACTGAACTGCAGAAATGATGGATACGCAAGCTGAAAAACAGGGACACAACTGATACGCAAGGGTTAAGCTGGAATTAAACTACAATTAAAAGCAACTATCCACTAAACACATTCCCTAACTATCAAACTTGCAGAATTAAACGCAATTGAAACCAAACACAATTCAAAACTTAAACTAAGGTAGCTGATACAAACATTCAGAACAGAACAATGCAGGAATTGAAAATTACAGCTAAAGATACTAAAAATTAGCTAGCTAAACTACTCCTCAACCCTTCTCCAACTCAAGAGCTCCTTGGTCGTCAATCAAGGGAGAACCTCGGACCCGCAAGCTCAACAAATCAGTGGAAGAACTGTCTCTGCTACCGAATCAAATCAGACCCTGCTCAAGCCGAAAACTGCTTCCAACTTCTTCAAACTCGCTGTGGTGGATTGCGATTGGGATTAGGGAATGATACGAGCCTTCCAGGGAACCCCTCTAGACATCTCGGATGCAATGGCGATGGTGCACAGCTGAGCTCGCTGAAATTGGATAACAAAGCTGCTGAAACCTCACGCAGCCCTGCTATTGAGCAAAATCCAATCAGAAAACCTCACAGAGAACTCTCTCCACTGACCTAGCCATTGTTCTAGTGAAGGATTGAGTGATCACGCCTTCGATTGGATGAATACTTGAAAAACACGAAGAAAAACCGAAGGAAGCTACTGTTGCGGCGAAGACGCGATGAAGGGAAGAGCTGCGCAGGTTTTTCCTTAAGTAATTAGCATTGAACGGCTCAGATTGATTTGAGGAAATGCAACGGCTGATCATGCTCTGATTTGAGCCAAACTTTGAGGATGTTGATCAGGGGTCAGGATCTGCCTCGTGGTAGCTCGGATCCTCCAAATGTGCAATGGGTGGTCCAGATCAACCTAATCTTTGAATGGACGATCTAGAGCCCTCCGAGCTTGATCCAACGGTTGAATGAGCTCTGATTGAGATGAAACATTTAGATCTTGATCAGAGTGTTTGATCAACCCTAACCCTAGCTCGGATTGCTTCAGATGGTCCCGGATGGCTCAGATCTAGCCGCTTTTGAATCGGACGGCCCAGATTTAATCCTAATCTTGATAACTCGATCCGGGTCACTTCCGACTCAAGTTTGACCCAATATGCCCTAGGTCCATGAACCCTTCATGCGTACAAAAAATAGATCAAGAATTTAGTGGCCAAATAATCCAAATATCTATAAATTTGCAATTAAGTCCAAAATAAGAGGAAATTCTAAAACCTAGGGCAATTTCACAATTAAGCGATAAAAACATAGGTCAATCATGGATTTTAGCAACTCAAATAATCACTAAAATGGTATCTATCAGGTACCTCCATTGATTTTTCCAAAAACATAAGAGGAATACTTACCTGATCGTGCTGAAAAATACCTGGAGGTTCTACAAAAGTAGATGTAACTGTTGTCCCCTCCTGGTCAAGTACATGCTCCACTTCAGGTTCAGGTTCTGGTGGACACTCAACTGGAGCAGGTGATTCTTGGGTTCTTGCTTCTACCATGCAAGTCCCTACACTTTCATTCTGATCCTCTGAATCTTCTGATATATCAGTCAATGTTGGTGGTCCCTGGGGCTTAGTGCAATCCCCTACACCTGTGGATTCATCTGCAACACATGCTTCCTCAACCATTCCTGTAAAAACCAAATTAGAAAAATTAGGATCATCAACAACTACATCATCACTAAATAAAAGTATAGAATGATCCTGTAAAGTTTCAGAATTGAATTCAAAACTATCATAAGTTCTGCTATCAATCTTCTCCAATACCTCTAAATCAGTAGGAATGGGTGATTCTTGGGGCTCAGTGCAATCCCCTACACTCTCAATCCTATCCTCTAGATCTTCTGATACATCAGTCAATGTTGGTGGTCCCTGGGGCTCAGTACAATCCCCTGCACCTATAGAATCACAATCATGCCCCTCAGAATTAAGAGTAGCTTGATAAAATAGTTGTCCTGATCCTTGGGCTCGTATTTGATTCATTTGATTAACTAATTATTCCATTTGTCTTCCAAGGTTTTGAAGCCTTTGATGCACAATTTCCCCAAGCCTTTGTTGTTGAGCCTCAAGCTCTCTAGAATCCTCATATTCTCCTTGATGAGCATAGAACTCTTGTTGGTCTTGAAATGTAGCAAAAGGCTGCTCACAACTGTAAGTAGGCTGTGAATTCTGAAATTGAAACTGTGGGAGTTGATGAAATGGTTGAATAGGCTGATTAAACGGCTGAAAACTTAGTTCACAACTTGATGGAGGTTACTGAAAATTCTGATTCTGGAATTGAAAACTCTGAAATGGTGGCTAAAAATTCTGATCGCTTGGTGGAAAATATTGCTGCGAAGGTTGAAATCCACTCTGATTTTGATTCTGGAAAGTCTGAAATGGTTGGAACCCCTTCTGAAAATTCTGACTTGATTGAAAGGATAGCTGATCTTGCTGAAATTGTGGCTGAAAAAACTGATTTGTTTGCTGAAAATTCGAATAGGGCTGTTGGAATTCTTGATTTGACTGCTGAAATTGTTGGAAAGGCTGACTTGGCTGAAAATTTGGTTGAAAATTTAGATTGTACCCTTGCTGAAAATTCTGAAATTGTGGTTGAAACTGCTGCGGTGGCTGATTGAAAGTTTGGTACTGCTGCAAATCTGAATAGGGCTGCTGATTTTGTTGAAAAGGCTGACATTGTGGCTGCAAATTTGAGTAGGACTGCTGAAAATTCTGAAATGGAGGTTGTTGTTCATTTGAAAACATTTTGAATCTGCAGTCCTGTCACAAAACAAGTAAAATGGCAGCAACCGTGTACAAAAGATAAAGCAATCAAGAATAGAATCAAAGGATATAATTATCAAGCACCACTACATTCCCCGGCAACGGCGCCAAATTTGAAAGCCGTTTCTATCGTGTTACGGTTTCAAATATAATTAAGATATCGAATTCCTCTAAACTAATGTAGCATAGAGTAACTCGAGTCGTCTCCCAACAAATGTAGTTGGTGCATGATAAATCTCAGATATCATATTTTATTGCTTTTGGATTTTTGATATCAAACTGGGGTTTTGATTTTAGTTACTAAGACTAATAAACGAAATGAATAGCAAAGCCAGTATGAAATCTAATCCTAATTAATGAAAGACAGTGCCAAATAAAAAGATCTACTCTAATCTAAACCATACTTGCAAGGATTAAAAGCAACATAAAGTAAAGCAATTAACAAAACCTAGATTAATCAAACCTAATTTCATTCAAATAAAACATGAACTCAAGGCAATTAGAAGAGACAAGACAAACAAGAATTAAGCCAAACAAAGAGGCATTTAGTCGAACAACTTATGAAATTAAACCTAACTATAGAGGCATTTAGTCGAACAACTTATGAGCAGAATTCAAAATGACATGAGTGCGTGCAATTTGAAATGGGAAGATTCGTCAAATACAAGCATTTATCAATTAAACACATAACATTCAACCAATCAACACAAATTCGATGAAGCTGCTGCCGTGAAGAAGATAAACAGAGATGCTGTGAAGAAGTGGATCTACTATGAAGGAACTGCTGGATCAGATCTGATAAAGGAAAATAGCTGCTGTGAAGGAAAAGAACTACTGCCGGTTGCTGGAAAGATATTGGAATTGAATTTCTATGAAGGAATTCAGCTGTTTCCGAAGATGAAACTGCTTCTGGAATTGAAATTGCTGAAATGAAATCGGAATAATGGAAATGCTGCTGGAATTGAAGTAGGAAGCTGCGAATCAGAATTATGCTGTGAAGAACATCTGCTGGGAAGAAGTTGAAACTGCTGGAAAGAAAGGATTACTGGAAATGAACAGCTGAAATGGTAAACTACAGTGAAGAAAGAAAAATCCAATCTAATGAAAAAATAAACTGTGAAGGAAAAGAAAACGCTGAAGAAAAGCTGTAAATAATTTTGATCGCCGGCGGTGAAGTGGTGAGATGTCAGCTAGGGTTCGGAACCCCCAGAGCCCTAGCTATGGTGATGGTGCTGGAATGCTGCGACGGCTGCGTTCGGCTAGAGTTCGGAACCCCCAGAGCCCTAGCTCGTTCGGCCGACGGTGATGAAAATGGAGGAAAGCCCTCTCCGAACCCCGAAAGAGAACCCTTACTCTCTTCTCTCCGAACCCCGAAACAGAAGAGATGGAGCTCCGGCTGGCTAAGATTCGGAACCCCCTAGCCCTAGCTTCGTGTAATGGCCGGAGATGGTGGTGGATGAAGAGGAAGGTGGAGTCGCCTGCGTGTGATGGTGTGTGGCCGATCGATGCCCTAGGTCGCGCGTCTCTGCTCCCTTTTGTGCTCTTGGCTTCTGCGATCGGGTTTGGTCAGCCAAGCCAGCTTCAGTTCAGTCAATCAGCCAGCTTCAGCTTGAGTCCGATTCACCCAGTTCGGGTTCACTCCAGCAGCCAAGCCAGTTCGTGTTTGATTCAGTCAAGCCAGCTCACAGCTCAGCTTGAGTTCGGTCCTTTGGTTCAGCCAGCCCATGTCTGGTCCAACACTGGTTCAGACCAGATTCAGCCTAATCAGATTTGGTTCAATTTTGGTTTGACTTTGGTTTGACCCAGCCTTAGCCCAAAACTCACAGCTCAGAAGGAATTTAACAACGGACGGCTGAGATCGATTTGACTTCATCCAACGGTCAGATCTCTTCAGATCTGAACTAAACTCCACAGATCTCAATCAATGGTCCTGATCTACCTGTCCCCAGCTTGGATTAACTAGATCAGTGGTGGATGGTCCAGATCTTCCTTTTTCTTGAATGGATGGTCTAGAACATCTTGAGCTCGATCCAACGGTCAGATCACTTCTGATTTGGCTGAAATTTTCAGATCTTGATCTCTGGTTATGATTGATTCTATCTTGGACTCGGATCGACCAGAAGTTGATCGATGGCTCAGATCTAGCCGTTCTCTGGAATGCACGGCTCCTATTAATCCGATGCTTGATCCTTTTGATCTGGATCCAATCCTGACTCAAGTCTGACCCAATTTGATCTAGGTCCATGATCAATTGAAGCCTATAAAATGATATTCAAATTTAGTGTCAAAAATATCCCAAATATACAAAGATTAGAATTAAAAGCCAAAATAGGGAAAATACATGAAACCTAATAAAATTGCAAACTTAAACATATAAAATGTGGATCAAACATGGATTTTAGAGCCGAAAATAATCAACAAAATGATGGTTATCAGTTGGCAAAAAGGTAAATTCTCCTGAGAGGAGTAGGCGAGGATGCGTTCCCCGTAGGAGGGAACATTAGGCGTCAGTTCGACCTAGGGTTCCATTTCAGGAAGCCCATAGTCAGAACCAAGACAGCTCAAGCTATTTTCTGGACTTAACTTATATATTGTTTGTGTTTTGGAACTAACCCTGGTTGCAGGAACAATGGCTGAAGTTCACTGCTTCCCAGGCGCCTAAATGGAGTCAGGCGCCTGATCATACAGGCGCCTGTATGGTGACAGGCGCCCAAGAAGGACCTTTTTCCAGCAGTCTCGAAGCAAAGCCTCCATGTCAGCTAAGAGGCACCCATGATCGTACAGGCACCCCAGTCTTCCCAGGTGCCTTAGTTGAAGGGATAAGCGCTGGCAAAGTCTGTGGATGAGGTTCGCGTAGAGATGCCACGTGTCAGGAACCCTCTTGCTTCCAGACACCATTGCATCTAACAAAAGCGTTCAAGCGCTCAGCTCCAAACGCTCCGTGCTCAAGTCTCAAGCGCCAACGACGACCCGCGGCTCTGATATTCGAATCTTTCTCCGGTCATCGGTATACTTAATTTACGTGTTTATATTAAAATTCTGTATTTGTGTACTTCAAATCTATAATTGTTTTTGTGAAATATAGAATTGTCCAACGTAAATGGTCAAGGACCGTGGACCTTGGAGTAGAAGCCGATCTAGACTTCGAACCAAGTAAAAGAAAAATGTGTTAGTGTTGTTTGAATTTTCTACTGCGTAATTACACTTTTTATTTACAAAAAAGATTTTATCGATATTCACCCCCTCTATCGATTCTAAACGATCCCACACATTAAAGCCGATAAAGATCACATCTTCTCATGTGGCTCTTCAACTTCTCTCAATTAAATGAAGAGAGACTTTTCCTCTTCCTTTATTATTAATTCATTAAACACTTTAATGAATTAATATCTCATCCAAATGTGGTTGAGTCTAATCCAAATGAGTCTAACTCAAATTAGATCTCAATCCCATAATCCAATTGGATTCACTTGGGTCTAACTCAATCAATCCAATTCGTATGAAATCTTAGGCAAACTAAGATCAATCAATCTCCGAAGCATCGTGTCCTTAGTGTGTGACCCAATAGGTTCTCGTAACGTTGGCAATGTGCCAAAACCACTTTAGACACATAAGCAATAAGCGGCATCTAGCAATGCATCATTACTAACCAAGTAACAAGAAAAGTCAAGATCCGATTTATCCTCCATGACTATGACAATGTATGACCTTGTCCTTCTATCTTTGATATCTAGATTGACCAATGAGGCATAGACTGTGTCATCCTCGATCAATATTTGTGTTTCTTGATCCCCAAGTAGACTCACTCAAACAAATGAGCTTGATATCTCATATTGACTCATTTGAGCATGACTATGCGTTTTAGCAGTCCTACTGGATCAAGGGGTCCAGAGATATCACTCCCGTTATATGGGAGGGATAGATTCCATCTACATCACTCACATCCCTCTGCATAATTCACTATATACCCAGTGATCATCTTTATAGTCTACCCTGTAACGGGTGACGTTTGACGATACCAAAGTACATAACTCCTCATGTAGGAGACCATAGTGATTTCAGGTCTAAGGACTATTCATACTAATAGTCACATGAGAAAGTTTATGACACTCATATGACAATCTATGAAACTTTCTCATGGCGGGTCAATTCAGTACACATTCTCTAATGTATACCCGTGTGTCAACTTGATATCACATATCCATGACTTGTGAGCTCAAGTCATCAATTGACCTACATGCTAGTCTCCATGCATTAATATTGTCCATGAATATTAATGCTTGACTAGGAATGGTCTAGTGTAGTGTTCTCTATATTATCTCACTATCGATTCAACCAATCGATATGATGTAGATATGAACCTACTACCCAAGAACATTATTATACTTAGTTATCTGACATATGTATAAAGTAAGTATAATAACCAAACATGTCTTTATTAATGATAGAATATGATACAAAAAGTCCTTAGTCAATCATCGCATAATTGGCTCTAGGGCTCCTACTAATAGTCGGCGTATAAAACTAGAGCATGCAAGCTTGTCGTAGTGTGTTTGAGTGCTTGAGTTGATGTCTGGAAGCAAAGGGGGGATGCCCCTTTTATATTGATTCTTGGGCTCCAGATAGCTTATGGGGCGCCTACCACGTCACCAGAATTCACCGTATCCTTATCCGCAGACTCGACTAGCGTTTATCTTCTTTCTTGGGCCCCTGAGACTATTGAGGTGCCTGGTAGCTCACGGGCACTTGGGAGTTGACGTGGAACAGCCACTGGAAGATTTCCTTCTAGGGAGCCTGATACCATTTAGGTTCCTGGGTTATCGAGCGCCTAAAACCTTTCAGGCGCCTGGGATCGCAACAACCAACTTCTTTCAGCCTGTAACCAGGGTTAGTCCAAGAACACAATAATATAATGGATATGCATGAATAACTGCCAGAGCTATCTTGGTTTTGACTTTGGATTTCAAATGAAATCCTAGGTCAAACCGACGCCTATTGTTCCCACTTCCGGGGAGCGCGTCCTTATCTACTCCACTGTAGAGAAGTTACTTTTTGGCAACCGGCTCCTCCGGTTGGACTTTTCCTCGACCTCTGAGACTCTTGGATTTCAAGATATCAGTACCTCGAGTCGTCTCTACTTCTGTCTGCAGTCCTTGCTCGGCTAAGTCTCCTGCCCGATCTTTCAGATAAGGTCTTCGGTGCCTAGTCCTCAACCAGGTTGTTGGTGCAAAATGCATCAGTGATGAACAGTCATCCTCAAGGGTTTCGATGTCTAACAATATACTTAAGTTAGTGACGATATATGTTAGACAATTTATTAAGGGTAGTCAAAGTGATCAAGGGTTAAACCAAATTGGACCTTATGTTTGGTAGGGTAAACCCAGATCCGATCAGTTTGACAAAGGAATAGCCAAACAGGATTTGATGTTTGGCAGAATTAATACAACCCAGGGTTGGTCAGTTTGACCAAGGGAGTAATCAAACCGGAATTGAGGTTTGGAATTATATTTATCTGAAAGTTGGAGGAAGTCTAGTCAGGATCAAGATGACTAGCAAAGAAGTGATTAAGTTGAATGAAACCCTGGTGAGTGAATCCGAGTCCTAGCAAGGGAAGCTAGGTGGACGAAACCCTAGTGAGTGAAGCTAGGTGAACTAAATCTTGGTAAGTGAAGCTGGGTCCTAGTGAGTGAAGCTAGGTGTACTAAGTCCTGGTGAGTGAAGCTGGGCACGAAGTTTTGTTCGGGGGGACTGAGCACTAAGTCCTGGTTGGGGATCAGGCAACGGAGTCTTTGCCGAGCGAGGATGGTGGATAGAAGTAGAGACGAGTCGAGGTCGGACGTCTTGAGATCTGAGTTCTCGGAGGCCGAGCAAAAGACCGGCTGGAGGTCCCGGTTGGCAAAAGCTTTAGTTGAGCGGGAATCGCGAATAGAAGTAGAGATGGGTCGAGGTCGGACGTCTCAAGATTCGGGTTCTCGGAGGCTAAGCGAAAGTCCAACCGGAGGTTCCGGTTGGCAAATGCAACATCTCCAGTGTGGAATAGGTGAGGACGCGTTCCCCGGGAAAGGGAACATTAGGTGTCGGTTCGACCTAGGGTTTCGGGGGGAATCCAAAGTCAGCACCAATAAACTAAGGCGTAAGATTATTTATTTTGTTTGTGTGTTTTGTTGTCTTGCAGGTACCTGGAGTTGGAGGCAAGATAGTAGAGCCGAACACAAAACAAGCCAACCTGGGAAAGGGGCTCCCAGGCACCTGAATGGATTCAGGCGCCGAGTATGGGTCAGGCGCTTGGGAAGGCCTGCGACGACCGGCTCAAATTTTGACCACGTGGCAAGCGCCTGAGAGCTGTTAGGCGCCTGAAAAGGGATTTTATCACCGCGCTGTGTTCGCAGCTATGGATGAATCTTTGATCGCTACGTGGTAGGCACCTCAGCATTATCAGGCGCCCTAGAACAACCTATATAAAGGGGTTCGACCCCTCATTGCAAATCATCAATTTCCACAACTGTCTAAGCATTTTCTACAATGCAAAAGTGCTCAACTCGAAGCTCTGCAACCAAGGAGGCTCTAGGAGGAAGTGCACGACACTTCGGACTTCCAAAGTTGGTCGAGTTCTATTTTGGTTTGCGTGTTATTTTACGAGTTCAATTTATTATTCCTTGCTTGTAAATCATACTGTAAGACGGGTATTCTCCGCCTCCAGAAATTTCGGAAAGGAGACCATTAGTGAGCTCACGGCGAGTACATAGGCCTTGGATGTACTAACCCAGGGGGTGGGGAACCAAATAAATAAATCCCGCGAGTCTTTGTTGGTTTTGTCTTTCTTTATTTTTATTTTTGCTGCGTACTAACCTTGATAGAAAGACCGATTGAACGAAGTTTTCCGATGAATTTTTCAAGTCGATATTCACCCCCCCACCCTCTATCGACCGACATCGATCCTACAAGTGGTATTAGAGCCTGGAAGCTCTTCACCGGACTAACAGTCGAAGGAGCAAAGACGCCAGGAATTGAGGGGGAGCAAGGGTCAATACAACTATTATTTTAAATTATGTCTATTTTCAAATCATATTATTTGTTTCAAGTGCAGGGAGAGAGAACACTATAAAAATCGGTGTCCTACTCATAAGAATTGTTTGTCACCACAGGCGGCAAAGGAGGTACTAGCGCTAGGAGTCCGGAGGGACAAGAGCCACATCTGGTGTTTCAGATGCCAAAATCATGGACATTACAAGAACCAGTGTCAACAAAGGTACGAAAAATTAATTTTGGCAATAAATTTCCAATTCCTGAAATTCCTGCATAGTTTTACAAGCATTTTGATAATTTAGATAATGCTGGTAATTTTTTCGATAATGTAGATTTTTTCAATAATCAACTTAATTTATTACATTACACATTACCAACTATTGACAATATTAACATATGAAATATTAACTATTTAATCCTTAACTAGTATAATACCCGTGCGATGCACGGGAATCTTATACAATTCAAATAACATGTTCAGTGATAATATATATGTCAATTTTTATTATTAAATGAAAAAATTAAAATGAAAAGTAATTTTATTTCATCATGGAACTTTACTTTGCTTTGATAGGGATGTGCCAGGCCGTGCTATAGTGCAACACACAAGCGACACATGAAAACCCTAGTAGCAAGCTACTGTGATGGGTCATCCCTCATATAAAAATTAATTTAATATCAAAATGGACCAATGACCCACATATCAGATATTAAACTGATAAGAACAGATACTACACTTGATCTTAGCCAAAAGGCCAAGAAAGATATGAGTTGCGTTACCGTTCATTGTCCATTTTTATATTGCTCTGTGTGTAATTCGCCTTGGTAACTTCAGATGTGAGACTATCATTTTTCTTACATCAACTCAAGAGAAGCTAAAGGTCTATATTTCATTTAAATTAAATTAAATTTATTTTTTATGTACTTTACTGTAATCATTATAACTTATTTAAAATTTTAATTTTGGAAATTTTAAAATACAATTTCAAATTAAAATTTGAAATTATCTTTTTTGAATTTGATAAATTATTTTTAAAATTTTTAATTTTGGATTAAGATCTAAAATTTTAATTATAAATTTTTTATTTAGAAAATTTATATTCGATTTAGGCGGGAATCCTAAGCTCCCATTGAATGCCACGTCTACATGGAAAACTGTGTTTTATAGATATTAATAGATAGATAGATAGATAGATAGATATTAATGCTAGATTTTTCAAAATTAATAATACGTTAATTTCTAATATTTCTAATAATGTTAAGGATGATAATAATAGTTTAAATATTTCTGACAAATCTATGGATAATGATAATATTTTAATTAAATCTGACGACTCTAAGGATAATGTTAATATCTCAATTAATTTTGATAATTTTGAGGATAATGATGAAATTATTGTTGATAATTCTGATATTTCTGAAATTAATGTTCAATCTATTTCTAAAAAAGATATTTAAGATAATACTCTAGATAATCTTGAAGATAATACTCAATACACCTTTGAATATAATACTACAACTTTAATAAATAATCCTGAAAATTATTCTACCTACTATGAAGAAAATGATACAATTTTTGAACATAACTCTAAAGATGAAGATGAAGATGAAAATGAATTTCTTAGAATTAAAGCAACATTTAATAAGGTTTAGAAAAATTCAAATAAAGTAGAAGTATTAAACAAACTTGAAAAATTAAATGAAAAAGAAATACTAGATAAATCAAAAATTGTTGAATTAATGGAAATAATGCAACTAGACACAAAATTCTTAAGAACTTTAATAAGTTAATTTTAACTATAATTAATTCGTAACAATTTTAACAATAATTAATTCTTGACAATTTTAACTATAATTAATTCATAACAATTTTAAAATTAATTAATTCTTAACAATTTTAACTCTAATAAATTCATAACAATTTTAATTAATTCTTAAATAATTAAACCTTAATTAATTCCTAAATAATTAAACCATAATTATTTCCTAAATAATTAAACCTTAAATAATTAAACCTTAATTAATTCTTAAACAATTAAACCTTAATTAATTCTTAAACAATTAAACCTTAATTAATTCTTAAATAATTAAACCCTAAATAATTAAACCTTAATTAATTCTTAAATAATTAAACCTTAAATAATTTTTAATAACATAACTTTAATTAATTCTTAACTAATTAATACTTAACAACTTAAAATCATAATTAATTCTTAAATCTTAATTAACAATTTAATCCTTAATTCAACAAAATTCACGAACTAAAATTTAATGAATTACCTTCAATTATGAAACTAAATAAAATTCTACTAAACTGAAACCTCCAACTAAATAACAACAAATATGTCAAAGTGGGTTGACATATTCACGGATTCACACGATCTGTATCAAATCAAGAATTTGATACATTATTAGAAACTTAATTAAAATATTTTAACTTGATTGCTACACGCATACTTCCATGCTCATGTATCTGCTAATTTTTTAAAAATGTCTATCATGTCATCCATGCTTATTTTTCTACATTTCTAGAACGGTTAGATAGGAAAAAGATTGGTTGATACTTGCCTAACCTAGTAACAGGGTGGGGCGAGATGATAGTACGTTAGGGAAGCTTGACCTAGCTAAGTGGAACTAGCCGAAGCTACCTCGCCACATCCTAGACTAGTTAGACCAAAGTTTTTCAAAAAGTGAATTAAAAGCATTCTATCTTTAACAAGATTTGTCTAAGGAAAGGGTTGATAATCCAATAAGGCTACGGCCAAAGAAGACTTCTGTATCTCGCTAAGACCTGGAAGCCAATTATTGAAAAATACTTTTAAGCTACTAGTTGATTAAACTCGAATCTAACTCAAGGTCAAGCAATCTATAAATTAAATTGAGAAAAATTATTCAAGCATCTCACAAACACCTATAAGGCAACCGTGCTTGCTTGTATTGCGACACTTAGAATGGATGAGATGTTAAGCACTAATTAATTCACAAATATTTTCAAAATCTTTAGGATATTTTCTTAAAAATCTATTTTCAAAATAATGTTTAAACATAATAATGTTTTTATGAATTTCTTGCTTGATTGGGTGCTTATTTTAAAATACATTTTCAAAAATTATATCTTTTTGAAAGTTGTTTGACCTACACTTAGACACAAACCTTTTAGGTCAACACTAGAGTCCCGTAAGACACTTAGGTAGAGGTCCTTATAGTTAACAAGGGTAGCTAGAAAGTGTCAGGTTTAGGGGGAGTCTGAATTTTTGTGGGTTTTTATTTTTATTTTTTTTAAAATATTCATTTAAAAAATTATATCTTTCAAAATAATTTATGCTTTAAAAAATTATTATCATTTCAAAATACGTTTCGAAAAATATTTTTCAAAAACTTACTATGTCATTCGAAATATTTTTCAAAAATTATTTCTTTGAAAATTATCATACTTTTTCAACAATATTTTTCAACAATTGCTTTAATTGCTCTTATGATTTAGATAAACTCTAAAGACACATAGGAAGATTTCTTAATGATCTACAAGAATTCCTAAGACCGTGTCAGATTTAGGGGGAGTTCAAATCAAAGGGAAATAATATATTGTTCCTGTTTATTTCAAAATACTTATCAATGACTTTTTAATTCTTTTGTTTGAATCAAATCCTAAGACTCAGAGGAAGATCACTTATAGTAAACAAGCTTCCTAGGACTATGTCAAGTTTAGGGGGAGGTCAAATTTAAAGAACTATTAAAAGTTTCAAAAATATTATGTTTTCAGATACTATCTTTTCAAAATCATAATATTCTCCTTCCAAAACTCATCCTAAAAATCATTTTTTAAAATACTTTTGAAAATTTTTGAAAATGCTTTATCTTGAGTTTGGAAAAATTTCCAAGACACTTAGAAAAATTTTCCTTATAGTTAAAAAGGTTTCCTAGGATTGTGTCAGAATGGAAAAGAAGTTAAATCAAGAAAATTATTATCTTTCAAAACTAGATTACATTGAAAATAATTATAGAGAATCCCTAAGACACATAGGAATTTTCTTGTGGTCAACAAGATTACTAGGATTGTTGTCAGACTTAGGGAAGTTCAATTTTTTTAACATATATATATTTTTCATATATTGTTGGTGTAATTTAAGTACTTAGAGTTTTTGTTATACTTTATAGAACAAGTACTTAATTCTTTAAAAAAAATGAAGTTTTGAAAATCATTTTTCAAATATATATATATATATATCTTAAGTATTTTTAAAAGGAGGAGAGAGACTATCTTAAAAAGGAGAAGAAAGACTTAAGAAATTTTTTTGGGTGTAAATCTTTCTCTTTTGTTTTCTTTTGATGTGTGACAAAGGGGAAGAGAGAGCTTAAGTTAGATTTTTTTCGATTTCTCCCATGTGTTAAACCTAGAATCAGAAGACTCAATCTAACTTAAGATATTGTCAAGCATCAAAAAGGAGGAGATTGTTGGTGCAAAATGCATCAATGATGAACAGTCATCCTGTATGGTTTCGATGTTTAACAATATACTTAAGTTAGTGATGATATATGTTAGACAATATATTAAGGGTAGTCAAAGTGATCAAAGGTTAAATCAAACAGGACCTTATGTTTTGTAGGGTAAACCTAGGTTAAATCAAACAGGATCTTATCTGTAACGCCCGCCTTATTCCCCACACCTTTCGGTGTGGCAGGAGGCGGCGTTACGCTAACATACATATGAACATCGTATTGCAGCGAAAGTAATAAAATAAAACTTACTTAATTCATGCATGCGACTAGTACTTAAATCATACTTACATATCTTAACTATCATTCCTAACATGATGACATGGTAACTTAGCATATAAACGACATAGGTAGCGTCATGATATAACATCCCATAAGTCATCCGTGAGTAACATAAGTAGCAAGTGCATTTTTCTAGACAAACCATCATAAGCATGGCATGAGACTTATTAGGAATATGCAAAATTTAGAACATGTGACAAAGCATAAATATTAGAAGTTTTCTCTTTTTCTTTCGCCATGTCACTGCCACACACACACTCGTGCCCTTCCTGCTGCTTCCCCTAGTATCCTCTTGCTTGATCTGCGGTATAAGAAATAAGACTATAAGCACATAGGCTTAGTAAGACTCTTTCCTACTCACTAAAACATGCATCGCATAACATAAACATATCACGTTCTTAACATATACTTAACACATGGCATAGTTCTTGACATATCATAAAACATATACATACTTGTCATGGCATAATTCTTAACATGAACATAAACCTAACATACTTAACATATCATAATTCTTAACATAAACATAAACATAATACATAATTAACATGTCATAACTCTTAACATGAACATCACATAAAATATACTTAACGTGGCATAATGCATAACATGAATGAATGTATGAGTCAAATGCATATGCATAAGGATGCTTAATTTAAAATCATACTTTTAGATACTTAAACATAAACATAACATCATTGGGGTCCCCGGCTTGTACCACATACATACATCATAAGCGCGCATCCCTAAGTAAATACGAGGTAGCTAGCCTCGACCTACTAGGGTAGGAACTGATAGTGATATGAGAGAAGTGTCCTAAGGCAATCGCCTTATGATTGTAAACATTTATTTTAATAAATGATAATTCACTATTTGAGTGTACATGTTTGTGTATTTGATTGGGATCTTAAACTCATCTACTGAATGTCCGCAACACAACTCACAGCATAAGAGAATTTGTGATGAGATCACAACTAGTGATTATCTCTAATGTGCAATTGTGAAGTATTGAAATTATCCCTAGTCGATGAATTGATAAAAACGGACACTATCAATTCTGTTGAGACTAGCATGGGTTATTCTCTAATCAGCTGATTCTCACTGGCTGGTGACATTGGGATGTCCGGAGATAAACATGGATGCTAGTTAAGGGAACTAGTTCATTGGAGTGACTAGCTGTAAGACTTCATATGGGAATCTACATGTAGATATGTCAATGAAGATCTTACTGCGGCTTAAGTGCGATGTTCCTTTGACTTGCGGTGTTCAAGTCATCTTGGTCATGGAGACTTATACTTTGACATCTTAAGCAAGCATCTCCAAGGAGGTGTGGACCCAGGATGATCGGGTATAAGCCGAAGTGCCCGAAGATGTTTGAACAGCCTACAAAGGATTCACCACTCCTTGCGAGGAGATGTATACCCAGGCCTATCGTCGGATTGTTACTCAAAGCCTCTGGCCAGAGCATATCATGTTAAGAGTGCGAGTCTCTTAAATACATGAGAGTAATTAGAAATCCAAAGGACGAGGAAGACACTACTTGGGCTAGGTGTGACGTAGTCAGCCTAGTGGGGACTGACACCATAGACCGTGTCCTGAACCAAGTGGGTATAAGGTGGTGAAGGGAATGAGGCACGATTCATTAGAGCTGCTGAAGGGTTTCAGAATAATTTCTTCTGGGGTCAAACCGTTGATCTTTCGATTAATTGGGGATCATGATGTACTACTAGGTGCCACTCATGATCGTTCTATAATTAATGGGTTAATTATAGACGGCCAACATAAATCGAAAGCCTATTTAGTCACACGCAATACGAGTAATCCGAGGGATTTAAAACGAGTTGAAAATTGGATTTTCCGATCAAGAGAAATAAGTCGAATCTGAGTTGGTCAGAGGCGCAATGGAAGCTAAAAATGGCTAAGTCTTTTGAAGGCTTTTTGGGCGAATTAAATGAGTTTAATTCGCGACGGTTCGGGTCGGTTTGGGCCGGCCAAAGAGGGTGTTAGGTGGCCGGCCAATAAAGGAGAATAAACCAAGTTTATTTTGGTTTAATTAATAAAATAAATCTAGCGCGATTTATTTTATAAATTATGGATAAATAAATTTGTATAAAGAAATTTATATAAATAAAATTTATAGAAATTTATTCTTTTATGGAAGATTAAAATAATCCATGAATTGGTTTATTTTAATTTTATAAAATCAATTATGAATTGATTTATCCATAATAAGAAAGTTTATAAATTTTTTATAAAATTTATTCCATAATTTAAAGAGAAGAAGAATTAGTTTTTATTATAAATTAGTTTATAATAAAGACTTGGTTTAAACGGAATAATTAGTTAAGAAAATTTATAGGATAAATTTCTTATAACTAATTCCGTTTAGAGGGAGACTTAGCAAAGAGTTGCTACTATATAAAGGAACCAAAGGCTAGCCCTTAATTCCGAACTAATCATCTAATGATAGAGCTCTCCCTCTCTCTCTCTTAATCTTCTCCTATCCCTCTCCTTCTCTTGCCTAGGGCCGGCGCCCTTCATTGAGTTAGGGCCGGCTCCCCTTTTGGTTGCTAGGGCCGGCGCACCCTATCAACTCCAAGAGAAGTTGCCGTGAGCTATACGAAGAAGAAGAACCACAACAAGAAGAAGAAGAAGCGGATAGCGACTCCTCTCCTCTCGGAATTCGATTCCGTTACTTCTTGTTGGTTAGTTTCTAACTCTTCTCTTGATCCTTCTAGTTGTGCCTTCCGAGAATCTAGTAGTTCTCGTCGGCGCAAAACTCGTGACTTTGTGAAGTCATCCCGAAGAGAACTCGGCGTGGACGCGAATAGAGGCGGAGCTTCCAAGGGACGCTACGGTTGGATCTCGTCCCTTACTTCGAGTTACGAGAGGTACTTGGTAAATTTGTTTACTATTCCGCAATGTTTTATTTTATGATTATGTCAACACACCATAAGATTGCATGCTAGATACGAAGTTAAAATAATTTAGGAAATTATTTTATGCAAACTCTTCCGCTGCACGTAAAAATTTTAAATTTTACGAACTCGTATCCTTGTCGACATGCACCCGGTCCCAACAGTGGTATCAGAGCCGGTTAGTGTTCGACTTAATCATATAATTGTTTTGTGGAAAACTTTGTCATGATCTCAATTTTGGAAAATTTTTCAATTATGGAAACTTTCAAATTATAATAAATTTTAGAATTAGGAATTTCAAAGTTTGGAAATCCTCATGAAATTTCGCAAACGTTTGAAATTTTCTAGTTTCTAAATTTTTATAATAATTGTGAAATTTTCCCATCTTTGGAAACTTTCCAATTTTGGAAATTTTTCTATTTTAGAAATTTTCCAACTTTGGAAATATGTAAGTTTTCTTTGTACCAGAAACTTACAATTATTCTGAAAACCTATTTTCGAAATCTCGCAATTTTGGGCACTTTCTTTAAGAAAGTCTAGACAAATTCATGGACAGTTAATTGACAATTAAATTTGAATTGGTTTTTAAATTGACAACAAATTCTTTATTTTGGATTGAGCCTCGGGGAGCCGTCCAATTTAAAGTTAGATGTTGTAATTTAATTTCCCAATTTTAATTGAAATTGTCATGTTTGATTTGGATTGAGCCTCGGGGAGCCGTCCAATTGGATTTACAATACTTTACTTTTCTTTGGGTATCTGAGCCTCGGGGAGCCACCCTTAGAAAACGATTTGTTGTAATTAATCAATCCATGAATAAAATATGTTTTAAGAGGTGATGCTCTTACATATTGTTGTCTCCAAAATTAATTAGGAAATTGGTTTCCTATAGAGTTTTCTTAAATGAGATTTTCATGAAAATAATATGTAGTTGAATTAAGGGATTTGTCTCTTAATTTAATAAGATTTGATTTAGAGAAATCAAAGTCTTGAACATATTATTTCCGAAATTAATTATGACAATTTAGGAAATTGTTTCCCAAAACAATTCCTTCAATATAGTATGAAATAGAATTAGGAAATCCGGTTCCTAATTCAATTAATGAGACTTGATAACTTGAGTCACATACATACTTTATTAAGGAAATCGTTAGTCATGACATATGTCATGAATGTGCATTAAAAAGGAAAAGATGAGACCAAAACCCCTTGCAAAATATTAAGGCCAACACCTTCCATTAATATGGTTAGAATCGGAGTTTTGTTTCTCGCTTGGGTTGATGGACACATCCATGCCCGACTTGAACCTTAACATGTTCAAACCATGGAATTAGTTTATGAATAATATAGTTGGAGTCAGAGGTCAATCCTTAGTTTTGGTTGTTGGACACATCCAAGCCTGACTAAACGGTTGAATGAGCTCCAACCATATTAAAACTATTTCTTGATTAATGGGTCAGCCTTAAGCTTGGAGCATCGATTTGTTGTGCCACAGCCAAGGTCGATGTAAAGAGAGGTGCAGTTGGGTGCTATGTATATGATGCATACTTGTTAATGAGTTAACAACCCGATGATTTATGCAAACATTCAATTAGTTGATAGCATAACGTGATAGTTACATATATGTGATATGTAATCGGTATAATTACCTACCTTCATAGCTAAGGAAAACTTGATGGCCACAGCCATGGTAATTCTTATCTATGGTTGGATATCAACCTATTTGGAGATGTTCCTACGATCTCCCGAATTGATAATAAGGGTTATTCAATTTGAAAAATAAATAGGATTTTATTTATGTATGTCGATACATTCTTTAATAAATCTTCTCACATAATCTCAATTTGTATTTCTAGGATAATCACTCGATCATGTCTTCTCTGAACTTGCGTTCCATTTTGGACACAAATAAATTGACTGGGCCAAACTACATGGACTGGCTTCGAAACCTGAGGATAGTCCTCAAGGCAGAGAAGCTTGCTTATGTCCTTGAAGAACAACTTCCCACCCATCCTCCAGAAAATGCAACTCCAGACCAATTGTTGGCCTATCAGAAACATGTGACCGATTCTGAACTTGCGAGTTGCATCATGCTAGCCTCTATGGTACCTGAGTTGCAAAAGCAACATGAGCATATGGATGCTAATACCATCATCTTCCATCTTCATGAGTTGTTTGAAGAGCAGGCGAGATCCGAAAGGTTCGAGGTCTCCAGACTCCTCTTCACCACTAAGATGCAGGAAGGCACTTCTGCCTCGCAGTTTGTGTTAAAGATGTTGGGGTACATTGAGCGACTGAGCGCACTCGGTTTTGCAATGGATCATGAACTAAGTATTGACTTAATTCTGAGTTGTTTGTCCAAGAGTTGTTCACAATTTGTGATGAACTATCGGATGAACAAACTGGAGACTACAATTCCTGAGTTGATCAACATGCTGAAGACTGTGGAGCCTTCTGTAAAGCCAGATCAAAAAGCGGTACTGTTAGTTGGTTCCTCGAAGAAAGGTTCTAAGAGGAAGGCCAAAGAACAGAACAAAGGGAAGAAGAAAAAGGCCAAGAAAACTGAAAAGAAACCAAAAGGAACTTGCCATCACTGTGGCAAGGAAGGTCACTGGCGAAGAAACTGCAAGATTTATCTTGAGTCCGTGAAGAAGAAGGCATCCGATGCCCCATCCTCTTCAGGTATCTTCGTTATTGAATGTCACTCTATTTCCTCAGATACCTGGGTACTTGATACTGGGTGTAGCTCACATATATGTAATGACATACAGGGGCTAAGGAATAGAAGAAGGCTCGTCAAGAGAGAAGCGAATTTGCGGGTTGGAAATGGAGCAAGGATTGCTGCTATTGCCATCGGAACATATTTGCTAAAGCTCCCAACTGGACGTGTCTTAGAATTGGATAATTGTTATTTCGTTCCTTCGTTAATAAAGAACATTGTATCTATTTCATGTTTGAATGAAAAGGGTTATCATTTAACTTTCAGTAACAATTGTTGTTACATAACTTTAAATGGCGTTCTTTATGGGAATGGAACTTTGTGCAATGGCATCTACACGTTAGATTTATCCAGTGACGTTTTCAATATCGAAGTAAGCAACAAACGTGCTCGAATAGATAATCAAATAGACTCCTACACGTGGCACTGTCGTCTTGGCCATATAAGTAAGAAACGCATGACCGAATTACACCGATGTGGAATTTTGGAATCATTTGAACCCGGTTCATTTGATACATGTGAATCATGCTTAAAAGGCAAGATGACCAAATTACCCTTTCCCGGAAAAGGTAATCCAGTGGGAGAATTGCTTGGTCTAATACATACCGATGTATGTGGACCAATGTCAACTCTTTCACAAGGAGGCTATAGCTACTTCATCACCTTCATCGATGATCACTCACGATTCGGGTATGTGTTCTTGATGAAACACAAATCTGAAGCCTTTGAGAAATTCAAAGAGTTTAGAAATGAAGTAGAGAAACAGCTTGGCAAAAGTATTAAAATACTTCGATCCGATCGAGGTGGTGAATACTTAAGTCAAGATTTCAAGATTATCTAAGGGACAATGGGATATTGTCCCAATGGACTCCGCCGTATACACCACAGCATAATGGTGTATCTGAGAGGCGCAACCGAACCTTGATGGACATGGTTAGGTCTATGATGAATCATGCAACTCTTCCAAAATCCTTTTGGGGCTATGCACTTAAGACAGCTGTTTACTTGCTAAACAGAGTCCCGACCAAGGTAGTCTCTACTACTCCATATGAGATTTGGAATAGTAAGAAACCTCACTTAACTCACCTTAAGATATGGGGTTGTCCTGCTTATGTGAAGCGGGTTGTATCAGACAAATTGGATGCTAAGTCTGATAAATGTCTATTTATTGGATACCCTAAGGAAACGAAGGGTTACCAATTCTATCATCCCTTGGAACAAAAGGTGTTTGTTTCAAGGCATGCTGTATTTCTAGAGAAAGAGTTTCTTTTGCAAGAAAACAGTGGGAGTGGGATTGAACTTGATGAAGTTCAAGAAACTCCAATAGACATCACAGAGACACCTAGTCTAGGCCCACAACCGATAATTCATAGTGATGAGCTATCAGTTGAACCTAAAACTACACCTCCTCTTCGTAGGTCTGATAGGACACGCAACATTCCAGAGAGATACGGATTTCTCGTAAGTGAATCGAACGACGTGTTGCTCATTGGCGATGACGAACCTATCAGTTATGAAGATGTTCTGAAAAATTCAGAAAGGGACAAATGGCTTGAGGCCATGAAGTCGGAAATGGATTCCATGTATGAAAATCAAGTATGGGACTTGGTTAACCCACCTGAAGGGATTAAACCCATAGGGTGCAAGTGGGTTTTCAAGAAGAAAACCGACATGGAAGGTAATGTTGTTACCTTTAAGGCTAGATTAGTGGCAAAAGGATATCGTCAAAAACAAGGAGTTGATTATGACGAAACCTATTCGCCAGTAGCTATGCTTAAATCCATTCGGATGCTCCTAGCCATAGCAGCTCATTATGATTATGAGATATGGCAAATGGATGTGAAAACAGCTTTCCTTAATGGAAACCTACTTGAGGATGTATACATGATACAACCTGAAGGTTTCACATCGGTTGATAAAACCAAGGTATGCAAGCTTCGACGATCCATATATGGACTAAAGCAAGCATCTAGGAGCTGGAACATCCGTTTTGATGAGACAATCAAAGAGTTTGATTTCTCACAAAATCCTGACGAACCTTGTGTGTACAAGAAGGTTAGTGGGAGTGCAGTCGTATTCCTAGTATTATATGTCGATGACATCTTACTTATAGGAAACGATATATCAGTTTTACAGACAGTTAAGATTTGGTTGTCCAAAACTTTCTCCATGAAAGACCTGGGAGAAGCAACCTATATCCTTGGGATTAGAATCTATAGAGATAGATCAAAACGGTTGCTTGGTCTTTCGCAGTCTACATATATAGACCGAGTGCTAAAAAGGTTTAGCATGTCGGAATCCAAGAAAGGTTACCTTCCCATCAGG